>MPNW01000193.1:13576-84113 GCA_011800805.1 Hirudo medicinalis | reverse complement strand
TCAGGTTGCATTGTATGCTGTCGATGTGCAAAGGTCGCCGTGAGTCTTTAACCATATAATGGGTGATGTACTATAGATGGTTTAAGTGGGGTAATAACCGACAGGGACATCCACCTGATCGATAAAGATAAAGTAAAGAGTTTGGGCAAAACGTTCGGTGACAGGACACTCCTCTGATGATTCCTTGTTGGTGCGCTCCATAATGTAAATAATAGTTAATCAAACTTTTTTGTCGTTTCATTTTGAATCAAAATGTAGTCATAATCTATTATTAAAGTGAACTGAACGAATAACCTTTCCGGATTGAATTTATCCGGCTCGGGCCATATGCTGGGATCGTGATGAAGTGCCCATACTGGTGCCACGACGCACGTTCCCTTCTGGATGGTCATCTCTCCAATCTTGACGTCTGCAGTGGCTCTCCTGTCAAAACTATAATGGAGAAAATTAATCATTTGCTTTGAGTTAATCAAAAATATATCTGCCAATTATTTTTACCTATAATTGTTTCTACTGTTATTTTCTTGCTAAATTATTTAATCACCACGCAGAAAGCCATCAAAAAGTAAAGTAGATGAGATTCTTCAAAGACACAGTAAAGGACAGCAGTGCATACTACAATTAAATGCAGAAACTGCTTCACGAAAGAAAGTTCTCCACGAAGCACAGAACCTACCGGAACACAGGCGGATACATCCTCAGCGACTCGGAGAAACACATCTCCAGGTATTCCAGCCTGTGCATGTTGTCATAGGTAAGATCCTTTTGATGATAATTCTCAATAAACTTTCAAAGTACTAACTTATAATAAATATCTAGTAGCATCTGGGATTTATGTTATTCTATAAATATTTAACACAATGTTACCCAACAGAAATTTCCAATATAAAATTGCAGCCTATCTATCAGATAGAAAATCTCTTTAAAGTTGACTTTGTCTTAAGAAATAGAAAGTTAATGAGTTTTTTTTTTATGTTTTCTTAGTTTAATCTGTAATAAATGCATCCTCCACAAACCTCATCTCCAATCTCACTTCTAATTTCATTGACCACCTTCTCCTGTTCATCCTGATAAAGAGCCAAGCAATGCAGAAAGAATGACAAGCTCTTTGATGTTGTGTCGAATCCAGCCAAGAGGAATAAGAGTGTTTGAGCCAATATTTCATCGTCTGTCAGACCTGACGAATGGAAATTATTTTATAGTCAAATTTTCTCATGATAATGTTAATGATTAATAAGCAATGCAATTGTTATTATGTTAACGATCATCACATAAAGTCAGAAATTAAAACGTTAAAAGGCCTAATAGGTATGCAGTAATATTTTCTCAAAAAGCAAACCTTCTTTTTCTCTATCACCTTTCTTTTCCAAATCTTCCAAATGGGCCTTCACCATGGCATCAACAAAATCATTTCTCTTCTTGTCCTGAGAAAGCATGAAGTCATTAAGATAAGCATTTAATTTTTAATTTGGTTAAAACTTTATTGAAAACGACAGCAGCTTTAACATTGCAGTAAAACCATCTGAGATAAGAGTGAGATAAATTAAATGTGCAGGTTGGCCGAACGGGTTGCGTTCCTGCATTCGGCGGTCGTAATGTGTCGTGTTCGAAACCAAGCTTGCACTGCCGCAAGCGCCCTTGGGAAGGAGCTCTATACAATTGGTTAACAAAAAGCGCTTCTGATGCTCATGCTTATGGTGCTCTACAAATTAATATATTATTATTATTATACTATTATTATTATTATTAAATTGAAAGTGTAAAGAAGTCATGTGATCACCATACCCCTGCGTCTGCCTGCCTCTCCTCGATGAGTTGCCGAGTGAAAGATTCAAAAAAACTCAAGTATCCTTTTGGAAACATTGAAACTCCAAATGATTCAATAACTGGAGACAGGAATGGAAAGGTATCTATGCAAAATAACAATCATTTGTACTTTCCCCAGACAGAAATTGATCAAAACATTTGCATCATCATCACCACCATCATAATAATATCTTGGCATATCATTAACGCAACATGTTTTAAGAAACATTTTCTTATGAAATGTCCCCATCCATACCTTTGAGCACAACAGAACTATTCTTATGGCAGCCAATTAAGCATTGCCTTAATAAAACAAGAGACCATAAAGGATTCATAGAATTAACTAAAGAATACTAACACACGAGGAGCATGAGGTAAGTGTCAAAGTTGATGTTTTGGAGTTTCTTCATCATGACGAGGAAAGCGTCATTTGGGTTGCTCTGTGAATCGACCTGGAGACCAAATGCTGTGCTGCAAATTACATCGAGCGCAAAAGCTCCACAGTTTCTGAAATTGAATCGTGAATGTTTTAGAGCTCATTAACAATAAGCATGACCATTGTTAGATATCTTAAATTTAGGTTATGGTATACTTTTTCAAATATAATTATACATAACATAGCTGGTTTTCAAAAACCACATCAAAAATCTTACGTCTGAACGTCTACAGATCTTTGCTTTTCTTGAGCATTTCTCAAATTTTCTACCAGTGCTTTTGCACATTTTCTTACCAGAGGCAAATTCTAATAAAAACATTATATCAAAATGCTGATAATATTAAATCAGAAACATCAAGAAATAATAAAATCTACATTTTTCAGTTTTCCAGATGAAAAGAAAGGTGTGAGCATAGACCTAGTTTTCTTCCACTCGTGACCCTCAATATCCAACAGAGAATGCTTCATCCATTTTCTCAGATACAATTTCTAAGGAGGGAATTTGCACCAAAATTTTGGATCAAACATGCATTCACAATGCACTCACCCTTCTTCCAGTAAAACTTTGGCTGTGGTTGAAAATAACTTCTTTGAGTAGTTCGGGGTCTTTGGTGACAATGACTGGAGTGTCAAACTCAACAAGACTGAAAATAATCCCTTCTAGTGAAATATTTAGGTTATTAGGCAAAAATAAGCCATAACATGAGCATCTTTCATAACAATCAAGCTAAAAATTACTCACCCAAACGTTTCACCGTGTATTTGAAACAATTCCAGATCAAAGACTCCAATGTGCTGCATTAGCAATTGAATTGTTAAACCAACACTTTATTGAAATTAAAGTGGCATCGAAATATAAGTCAGTAGCATCTTACGTCATAGTTGACTTGCTTAAGAATATGCCCTATAAAATATTTTCCATCTTTCTCGATTGGTATGCCAAGCTTCTTCAAGACGTTATATGGCCATTTGGCATATCTTTAAAATCAAGCAACTGCTTTTTTAAAACAATCTAAGGCATTAATAATTACGTATGTTGTTTTCACGAGAGGCCTAACTTATAATTACCTATATACACAAGCGGCCACGATAACAGCAGTCGCTGGAACGATAATGAATCTATTCATGTCGATAATTCACAAAACAAAGTCGAGTTGTAAAAACTATCTTAATTATTCCAACAACGTTCATACACGGTAGGATAAACACCTATATCACAGCGCACATGTTTCCAATTGTGATGAAACAGGATTCGAAATAAAATGCTAGGCAATTATTGAGTTATTGCTTACTCGGAAACAATATTTTAATAAGAATATTTAATTTTTGTATCTTACTGCTGTCACTATTCCACTATTTATATTGTACGAAAAGCAACTCATTTGCAAAATTTCATGATGTCTAAGATTTGTAGGTAAAATTACGTTAAATCAAAATTTAAAAAGTAAAAACCTACAAAAATACAATTGTTGTCAGTTAAAGATGTTTTGCTTGAGCGGCTCCAAAAAGGCCTCCGCAAACCGCAAGGGCCGAGGCTCTTTGCCCTGGATGATTTCTACACTTAATATTCATGAGAAGAACTATGTTTTATCAATTTAGTGATTTGCCATAAATTCTATATAATTTTATGTTATTATTACTGCCTAATGTGCTTGGAGTAAAAAAGAGAAAAGGGAATTTGAAGAAATGACATCATGATGGAATTGGGAAGGTTTCAAGACATTTGAAACTTCTTGGCTCGTGGAAATGATCTAAGAAAGGCTTTTGATTAATCTCCAGGGCCCCCTCGAATTAGGCATGACAAAGTTCGGACTCGAATCCTGTTATGGGAGCACCTCACCAAGCCGCGTAATGTAATTTAATCTAAAACATGGAAATCGAGTTGAACCGTCTTTCTTCGTTGGTTGCGCTGGCTCCCACCCTGCTTATCAAGATTTTTTTGCAAGATATCAATAAAGCAATACAATTAGAATTTACGCCATGTTCGAGAACGGTCCTAAAGTGAGACTTAAAACCAAAATTTGAGACAAGAACTTCACCTAAACCAACATTTCTTGACTTCATATTTAACCAGGAAAATAAGAAAATGTCATAATCGAGTTTATTCATACTGAATCATTGCAATTAACAACAATAAATTGGTCTAACAAAAAAAATCATATTATGTACTTCAAAATTAATTGTAATAGCGGAGAACAGCATAAACCAGCACCCAATTAATTCAGCTGCAGAGAATGATTCTACATTAATTTAAGCTTCTAAAATTTTAATTTCAGGTGAATTGCAGATAACAGTTACTAAAAGAGATTTAAAAATTAAACAAATATCCCATTTGTCGCAACATCAAAGTGGCTTCCAGGGGCCTTATGAGTAGATGGCAAGCTGAACAAACTGTACGAAACATTTTAAAAGTTATAATAACTATATTCTAATAATATCTGAGAACAAAAATCTCTCGTAATCATACAAGAATGTAATTTATTACCTTATCCAATATGAAATAAATTATTACATTTAGAATATATTATATTATTAACATAAAATAAATTTAGAATATGATAATTTGTTAGCATTACAATGCATTCACCTCGTCTCTTTCAAACTCTGAGATTCCTGAGTTCTGTGGATCTTTGCCTTGGTATGTGGCTACACATCAAACAAAGAACTTTTCAGTTAATTAAAATACCAGGTCATACAGCCCTTTGCTCATTCTAGTTTGCTCAATTTTGGCACTGTACTTGAAATTCCTCAACAATAAGAAATTGACACAAGTCTTGCTGCTGCATTCATTATCAACAATTATAACTCACTCATCATTGTCTTCAGTCTGATGTAGCAGAGCACAAAGTCATCAAATCTCACATTCCCATCCTTGTCAGTGTACCTCATAATCAATGCCTGGTGAACCCTTGGGGTTACAGTGATTCCTAGAAGATGTAAACACAGGTAAATAAACTTATTTGAGATGGAGTGTGCAACTGTAAATATTAGAATGTACTCCACCACAGAAGAAATACAAAGTCAGCTAAATGTTTAAATATTTTTCTAAAACTAGATTTTGATAAAAAATTCTTTCTTATTTTCTACCCATAGTCTCCAAAGCTTTTGCAAATTCATCCTTGCAGAATGCACCTGACTTGTTGGTATCGAGCATGATGAAAGCTCTCTGAAAATGTGAAACAAAAATTAGGTTTTGGTGTACTCCATTAACTATTATTATATTACTTATTACAAATAACAAGGGTTTGATAGGGATTAAATAAGTGTACATCAACTGGCAGCAATAAAACCATAAGATCACCTTGCACCAAGCCAAATCTGTCCATAGTCTTCTAAAGTCCTCAAATCCAAGTTTTCCAGAAATGTCATACTGCAATATAATTAATTATATTTGAAAGAAACCCATAAATATTGTTATCAGCTTATATTATTTTAAATACTTGTTCCATTAAGGACTGAAAGTGTGACTTTTGGAGTAATAGTCTATATATTCTATAACTTTGGACTTTTACTAGCTATAAGGATATCATTCATAAATCCAATTTAAACAGAAAAAAGACGACCTATTTAAATAACAATTAAATTGAAATAAACCGACATCTCTCATGGCCACAAGACTTCTCGTCATGTCGGAACTGAATCCATTGAATTTGAATTCTGTTAAAACGATTAACATTGTCTGAAATTACTTCAATCAGTTATTACATTGAATAGGAAACCAGGCAACATGTAATGCATTAACTTTCCAAAGCTTTGTCGCTTGGTTGCATTCGAGGCAATCTTGGCACCAAGTTTTTTTACAAGGGATAATATGTTACACAAACCACTGAGGAAGACTTTATTAAGGATTCCTTCCAATTCAAAAGCATCGATGGCTCCATCAGCACCCGCGAGGGTCAAAAAGTGGGCCCTTCCATCGTCCGGAATAACATCCTACAGAAAAAATATAATTCAACCCTCAAATCAACAATGACATGAATACAAATCATGCTCTGTTCAAAAAGTTGAGATACTCAAGATGATGATGGAATGTGGAACAATTAAGGAATGATTTCAAAAGGAAGTGTTTTTCTTAATAATCATTGTAACACTGAATAATTATATAATAATCAAGCAACAGAAAAGCTCACCTTGTCACACATGGCTCTGAAATATTCAATGGAATCAGTTGCACCTGGTAATCAATCAAAAATCTAATTTATTGATTGGACAAAGAGTGCATCCAATTCAGCCATTATAAAAATAAAAATAAGAATTAGGAAGTCAGAAATACATTTTTTTAAAATCAACTTTTTCTTCATGCAAAACTAGTTCTATGTTCAAACAAACTTCAAATAAACTTCATTAAAATAATTTAATTTTAGAGAAAATAAAACAAAGTGGTGAAAGGTCAAAAGCTCTTTAACTCAAATTTAGAAACAAAAAAAACTTTTTGAAATGATTAATCATTTGATGAGATAGAGGTCTCTTTCAATAGGTTTCAATTTTGCAGGATCTTGGTTTGTTGAGCACATTAAGTAAATATCCTATTATTTAGAAGCCCTGATCCCATTGAAAGATAATTAACCTGATGCCTGCTTATCATGAACTATTACAAACACTGTGACATTAAAGACTACTTATGCTCAGACAACCATCAAAACCTGGGACTTTAGTCACAGCTTAACTAGTGAGTAGTTAACTAGTTTATTATTTTACACCGTGAGAACAGTTTATTTTGAACTTTTAGTTGGAAAACAATTTCAGGGTTACAATTAATTTAGAATTTGTCGCTTTCTTCTTTTTTGGAGGGGAGGAAATTGGCTCATGGGTTTCAATACCACTGAGAAAATGGATAAAAACAATTAAGGTCTCAGTTCATTTTAGACAATTTCTTATGTTATTCTTGAATTGCATGAGCAATAAATGTTTATTATTAACTAGTAATAGTAATAGTAACTAGTAATTCATCATTAATGTTAATTCATTATTAATTGTTAATAATTAATAATAATTCATAATTAATAAACATATTAATGATTTTCAGTATTCTTCAAGTTTAATCAATCTGTTATTATATGCAGATGATATAGTTGTATATATATCTGGGAAAAATGTAAATAATCTTATTACTTCACTCAATAATGAATTAATTCTTTTTAATAATTGGTTCATTAAAAATTGTTTGCCTCTTAATATTAACAAATCTAATTTCATTATTTTTCATTCTTATAGGAAAGTAATTGAATGTAACTCTTCTCATTCTATAAATAATATTTCCTTTAATAGAGTCTCGAGTATTAGATATCTAGGGATCTTAATAGATGAGCATTTATCTTGGCTCACACATATATCTTACGTTCAAAATCATGTTTCTAGGAATGTAGGTATAATTTCCAGAATTCGGCCATTTGTTAATACAAAAGTAGCTCTTCTATTATATTTTTCTCTTGTCCATCCTTACATAACTTATTGCAATATCATATGGGCATCTACTTATAACACACATTTACATCAATTGAATGTTTTGCAAAAGCGGATTATAAGAATAATTTTCTTGTTAACACCTTTGTCATCAACCGTCTCTGCATTCACTAACAATAGTCTATTAAATATATCACAAATTCGTAATTTACAAACTGCTCTTTCCTTGTTTTTATATGATTTTAATTCTCTTCCCAAAATATTTTCTGGCTTTTTTATATCAAGCAATAACTACAACAATCCTTCTCATTTTATACATAATGCACATGAATATAGTCCTTCTTTTTCTAAGTCCACTCTAAAATTATCCTCGATTCAATGTTATGGCCCTAGACTTTACTCCTCTATACCTTCATCTATCAAAGATATAATTCAATTAAATACATGTCCTTTTAATTTGCTTTATTTATTATTTAAAAATTCGTATAAACAATATTTATTATGTGGAATTGTGGTTTATGTTTTTGTAAATTACTCTTTGTAAAAGCTTCCTATATATAATAATTTATTAGGGTCAGTCTGACAGCGGAAGTCTGCGCTTCCTTAAGGCTGGCCTTTTAAGTTTATTTGAATTTGTTTTATGCTTTTGCTTTGTATATAACAGCTTGTTTGTTTAAATCAATAAAACTCAACCCCCCCCCCCCAAAATAGGACATTATTTAAAAATGCAATGTAATCAAGATACACATAGTTTGTAGTCTTTGCCAACTGAAAGTGATTAATTTAGACAAATTTCTCAGAAAAACAAAAGAGCCATGATTAAATAATCATCATTCATTCAAATGGCAAAACAATGTGAATGATGATTGAAATTATTTGAGGGAGCAGTTTAAAATAATCCTCACATTGCAATAACAGCCAATATAACAATATAACATAAAACAAAATTTGAAGGTTATTATAACAAATTAATCTTTATTGAACCTTTATCCTCCTTTTGAGCTACTGATCATCAGTTTAAGAAGAGTCATGGATTAATGATAATCTATTGATCATGAAAGATTCATCATAAGTGAGGCATTTTAGCTGTCATTGGCCAAACCAAAACAACACAAGAATGTACTAATAATATACATGTTTTAATAATGAAATACATATATGACTTAGAAGTATTGATATGAATTCTCAATAAACTTTTATTACTAGCTAAACAATTCAAGTGGCATCAAACTGTTGGCTCACCTGATGCTACGGAGGAAACAGATTGAGGTTCATAGACCTGTTCTCCTCCTAGAAAAAAATAAAAGCATATTTTAATTAAACATACATTCTTAAATTAAAAATATGCAAAAGCTTGCAACGAGTGAAAACAATCGCTCCACATGGCGATCAAAAGTATTGTACGAGTAATCAAACTCATTTTTTGACAGTTGAAGATTTATTTGAAGCAACAAATTAAAGTGTATACCTAAGAGAGTCATTAACCTGCCAACACAATTTGCGATTGATTAACACCATTAAATTGATGCAATAATTTAATATCAATGCAATAACATGGCATCTTCAGTCACCATGGCTCAACAGACAATAAAGCAGTGTTTTGTTTCTTTTGACGTATAAGGAGTGCAATGGAGTAATTAAATGGTAGGATGGCTAAAACTGAGTTCAAAGGATAACGGCGACTAACGTTATTAAGCCTGTTAAAGACATGACACCATATCGGTAATTGTCAGCATAATCTTCTTTATTCTTAGTCACTACATCACACCCACAATGCATAACTCAGCTCAGACCAGCCAGCAGCTCGATCCAAATTTTGCTTTAAGTGGGACAGAAAACCTTCCTACACTCAATAATGTCATTTAAGCAGCAGAGAAATGCAGAAAAGAAGTGCAGCTCTCCAAACTTCTCTCCTGATGGAGATTTCAATAGCATTAACAAGTTTACTATTGAGATGGATTTAACAAAGTAAACACAGAAAAAAATAGATAGCATTGCATCTGCACCAGTTCCAAACATAAATTCAAGCATGACAAAAATAAAGCATTTTAAGTCCATTTTAAACCCTAATATATCAAAGAAAGGTTAGTATACAGGAGTTCATGGATATGAAGAAAGATTTTGTTGCTAAGAAAGACCAGGTTTGGCAAAACAAGTGTTATGAATAATAATAATAATAATAAAATAAATAATAATAATAATAATAATAATAATAATAATAATAATAATAATAGTTTGCAGGTTGGCCGAACGGGTTGCTTCCTATATGCGGCGGTAATGGTAACAGTCGTAATGCCGGCTAGGTGCGCTACATAAATGGCAGAACGATTTTGAGTAGCTTAACATCCTGCTCGGATACTTTAAGGTACTCAAGAGATTGGCTAAATACAAATACTACTATTATTATTATTATTATTATTATTATTATTGTTATAATATTGTTATAATGAATTAATTAATTAAATTAATAAATTAATTAATAATTAATATAATAATTAAATTATTAATATGTAGTTATTATGATTAATCTGTTATTAAATATAATGACAGGCTCATTACCAGCCACTAATACTGACTACCTTGATTAGTAATTTAAAAAATGATCATCACCATCATCATTATCATCATCATAAATAAATATTATTAATTATCATAACTAATAACTAACCTTATAATTATCATAATCATTACAAGTGATTATCACATTCATATCTTTAATTAATTATCATAATTATTAATTATTACTCCTAAAAATATTGTTGTTGTTCTTAGTTATTGAACTTGCAACTCAACTATGCGGCGTAATCGGCCATTGTTAACTCCTCTTTTTGTGAATGGTGACGTGCCGAGACTTACGTTTTTGCATTATTATTATTATTATTATTATTATTATTATTATTATTGTTATTGTCATGATTATGATTAGTGTTGTTATTATGATTATTGTTATTGTTGTTACTTTTTGTTATTGTGATTATGATTGTGGTTATTATGAATATTGTTAGTATTATGGTTATTATTATGAATATTGTAATTATTATGATTATTATTATCGTAATTATTGTCATTATTATTATTATTGTTGGTGTTGACGTTGAGTTTCGTTAGCACATGTTAACACACACCGATGACGTACATCCGGGCACCTTGTAAACATTGGTTTGATGACGACTATGGCATGCTGAGGAATGTAACCGTAATAAATATATTATAATTATGATGTAATTGCAGGAACTTGAATAAATAATCGGGAGCAGAAACTATTTTATGTAAATTATTATTGTATTACAATAATAATAATAATAATAATAATAATAACCAAAATAATAATTATTATTATTATAATTACAAGCAGCAACAACAACGACGACGACAACAACAACAACAACAACAACAACAGCAGCAGCAGCAGCAGCAACAACAGCAACAACAGCAGCAGCAGCAACAATAATAGTAATAATAATAATAATAATAATAATAATAATAATAATAATAATAATAATAATAATCTTAATAGCACCTCGATGACACAGATACGTCATCCGTTGACGAAGCCTGTAATTACATTGTTGCGTAATCACTTAATTGCAAAATTGCGCAATATCATCAACAATAGCAACAATAAAATAATATTAATAACAATTAGTAATAATAACAATTATTCAGAGTAAATAATTTAATCGTTTACTAATAATAATGATGATGATGATGATGATGATGTTGTTATGGTACTACGATAAAATGATATTATTATTATTATTATTATTATTGTTGTTGTTGTTGTTGTTGTTGTTGTCGGATCATTACGATATATATATCGGAGTTTTATGTTTTAACGTAATGATATACAATAATATAGTCATTAAATAGTAATAATAATAATAATAATAATAATAATAATAATAACAACAATAATAATAATAAGAAGAAGATGAATAATAACAACAACAATAATAATATTATTAATATACAAGAATTCATGAGATGGTTTCACAATCATCGAGATGGACTGAATCTTCATCTCAGATTCGGCAGCTGAACAACAACGTTCAGAACTTCAAAGGAATCGAGCGATTAACTTGTGGTTTTTACGGGACGAGGGCTGCTCTAGGTTAGGGGGGGTACTTTTCACATGCACACACTCACATCATAACAATTACACACTCATAGGTTACTATTCACAGTGGTACAGTATCTGTAGGTACAGAGCAAATTATTTCATGCTTTCATTCATTCATTCCTTCTTTCGTTCATTCAATTGATCATCTTTCCATCCATCCATCCATCCATTCAACCGCCCCTCTATCCATCCGTCCGTCCACCTATCCATGTGTTCACCTCTCCAGTAACTAAGGAAAAGAAAATAATAATTGTTATTGTTGTTATCATCATCATTGTTATTATTATTATTATTATATTATATTATAATATTACGTAACAAGCTTGTTACGTCACACAAATTGAACTGTCTAACTGTCAGAGGACGCCCAGACAACTCAACTGATTTAAACTGTTTTTTGAGCTGCACTTAAAATGAGACCCCCCGTAAGGCCTTTGATGGCACAGTTTGGATAATACTGTGGTTCTCAGGCCGGAGTTATATTTATTATTACTTTTATTATTATTATTATTATTATTATTATTATTGTTATTGTTATTATTATTATTATTATTATTATTATTATTATTATTATACGTTATTACTNAAACAATCAAATATGTTAATGCTTGCAGCTTACTTTGATTCAAGCAAAACATGCAGATTCCTTCCTGCAGCATCAAAATTCCTGCACTATTTTTATTGCACGGGATGTTTCAGATATATTTAAAACTACCATTTGGAGTGGTTGCAAAATCTCAATTATAAAACTAATCATTAATCTGTTAGTGTTAGATGTCCAAATTTCAGCTAGAGAAGTATTCTGTTAGACATTTCTTACAGCTTGCTTGCTGCCTTCTTAATTATTCTCGCTAAAAAACAACTCTCACGTACGGTTTTAGTTTTGTTTATTAGCGCAAAACAACTGCAAGTGATAAATAAACAATTCATATCACCCCATAACCATCACAAGTGCAAAAACAACAGCAGTGGAGAACTGAACAAAGGTAATTGCAGTATAATAACACATTAACTGAATGAACACTAAACAAAATGAATGCAGTCGTTTTAGCTATCATTCGATGTTTGTAAAAATGTCAAGTAATAATTTATGAAGTTGAATCTGAAGTTTCACTTATAAAATTACCATAACCAATTTGAATAAGTCAAATTCAATCCATCACAGTGAATTAAATTTCATAGGAAATACAAAATAACAAGCACTGACAGATAGATACAAACAAAGGACATTGAACAAAAAACCAATCAAAAAACCGAATCAGCCGAAGTCTCCAAGAACATGCAATAAACCATTGGCAGGCAGTAATTGTTCTGATTTACCAGATATTGAAATCAAGTTCTGCAGAGCTGTTTCAAATACCTGGATAAGGTGAATATCCAGGAGGAGCTGAAGGAAAGACATTTGGTGGCGAGGGAAGATAGGAGCTACCACCGGGAGGATAAACATTTCCACCGTGAGGAGGGTACATGCTGCCACCTGGAGGATGATAAGGACCACCCATAGCTGGTGGATAGACACTTGAACCACCTCCATGGTATGGAGGATGATTTGGATAAGGGCCTGGCAGATAGCCAGGGTGAGTTGGATGAGATGGAAAACTTCCAGGGCCCGACGGTGGATACACAGGTCCTTTCCAATTTAACAAAAAATGAAAAAGTGCAACTAAGAAATAAATGAAACTGGAGAGCTTTGAACAGAGAGGTCTGCATGTTTAAGAAGCAAAAATGAAAGTTACTCAAAACTCAACTCAAAACTGATAATGAAATATTTCAAGCATACAACTACCTACATTCACTTCAGGGCAAAAACTGTTATGAACTGATCATACCTGATGGGGATATCCCCTCCTGAATAGCCTCCTCCTCCTCCTCCTCCTCCAGCAGCCCAGGCCCCTGTAGGAGCAGCCCAAGCACCAGTGGAGGGGCCCAGCCCCCAGAACCACCACCCCAAGCATTTGAGGGTGGAGCCCAACCACTAGGTGCTCCAGGAGGGCCCCAACCTGGTCCTCCCCCTCCCCCTCCACCAGATGGAGGTGGCACGGCCTTACCGATTGGATAGTTGAATGACATCTCAGCTGAACAAAAATCCGTAATTAATTTAGGTCGAATAGGGAAAAATAAAACCCAAATTATATTAACAAATAACTATAAAACTGCCCAAATTCATCGCTAATACCTTAAGACCTTCCTTCTAAAGTCAACGAACGAACAGGCTACAAATACCAGAACTTCTAGACATAAAATGTGAAGGTACAACTAAGTGTCACTTTTCCATTGATGCAAATCGTTGAATGATTTTAATTTCAAGAAGCAAATAATTTAGAACACGTTTAAGAACAAAGTTATAATAATACAACATTTAATGTTTCGTTATGTTATTTGTGCACTAAGTATATTTTAAGTATTTTAAGTTATATTTATTTTTTAAGTTTATAAAAAGTTATAACGTTAATAGAGAAAATAAAGTTTGATGATAACGTTTTTTTTAAAGCTATTTTGTAAATATTTACTTAATTGCAATTACGTAACTTAAAAAATTCTAGGTCACGTTCCAGTCGCCTTATGCTTTTGATAATTCAAAATTTTAATTTTTTATTTATGTATTCTAGATATTTCATAATCTGAACGTTATTTAAATATCAGAAAGAATATTAAACATTACTTTAATCATTATTTGGTCATTGGGATTAATCAGATTTATGTGCCGTGCTTAAAATAATGGGGTTCTAGTTATGTCTCAAAATGGTATTGTAATTATTTACGAAGTCCTTAAGAAACAGTAATGGTTATTATTTACAAATATGGTATATAAAACTTTGGCATACAAAATATTTATTCACATAAAAAGTGTGTTTATCATTTTCTAATTGTTAGGCGCAAGTAACTTTACATACTTAATTTTATAACTGTTTAACTGAATAATTCATTCAATTCGCTCCCAGCCCCTTTCCCGATTTTTATTGAGTAGAAAAGCTATTAAAGCATGACATCTTAGAAATAGAGATTGACGTGACAAAAGGGTCGTCAGCTAATTTCGGAGAATTCTGGAAGGGTTGAACTAAGCCCATTTGAAATATCCCTGGCTTAATGTACGTCAGACAAATATTGTAAAGATGTGGTTAAATATTTCAAAATTTGATTACAATGTCCTTGAAATAATCTTGGAGATATTTTATTTAATTTGTAAGTATTACATCATATCTGTATTTAGTATCAAGTATAACAGGTTTCGAAAATAAATTGGGGACAGGACAAAAGGTTCGAGAAATGTTTGCAATTGCGATTGCTAAAAAGCGATTCCAAGCTGTTAAATAAATGCACCAAATCCATATTTGCTACTAAATTATCACATTACACTTTCGTTAAAAGATAGACTTAACTAAGCTAATAGCTTGTGTTAAATTTTATTTGCTTGCTTTTTTTTTTAATTTGATATTTTGTACATATTTTTATCAATCAAGCTACACAGAAAGATAGCTCTTAAAAAGTATAAACTTTCACATATTTGGGCTATAAACTTCAATTTTGACTTGATTTTATTCTATTATTATTAAACAGATATTTGCATGACAACAACTCACTTTTTTTACTTCAACTTTCTTTTACTCGATAAAAAACAAAACAAACTAGATCTTATATATTTCAAGTTGAAAGCTTTTGTTTTATTATTAAGTTTCTTAATTTATTTTTATAATTTTTGAATGGATATATACATAAAAATTAGCTGACATTTTCGATTTTATTGTTACATCACCCAGGTCGAACCATCAATGAAAAAGTATTCAACATCTGCTGTTGCCATTAGCATGAACTTCTGAAAAGTTTTGTTACAAACTAAAATTAGAGACACCATTTTCTTGATAACATTTTGGAGAAAGCTAGTTTTCGTTCAATTATTGATGACTTTAAGTCTAAAACTCTAAAATTTTTATATTATTAGGCATTTCATTTTAACAAACTTGTTACCACTACGACATAATATGTTTAAGATAAAAAAAAAAGCAGCACAAACTAAGATTTTCGCTTTTGAGATCCCGTGATGTTGCCAATTTTTTTTCTTGTTGCTGCTTAATATTCATGAAATGTAAACCAATCCAAATTCGAGAAATTTTACATGTGACCGGAAAATGTATCATCGAAATATCGCCATCTTAGAGCGTAATAATCATAAAATAAATGATCAGGAGTGAGAGCGGGGCAGGTATTCCGTTGACGTTTAGGATGTTCCTATAGATTACTTCTGTTAATCGATTATCGCTGGCGTATTCTTTTTTGTGTTGAGCGATACCGTTTTTAGTTGGGACTATTTGGTTCGTATAAACAAACTTTTATGCACAGCTTGTCCTATATACGTGATCTTGTTCTTTGGATATCTTCCTTTTTATTGATTGAAATTGGTAGTAATCGTCGATCGAATGTATATTTTGACATATTTTTACTCACTAAGTGTCTTTTGCTGCGATTAAAAAAATTTCACTTAGTTTTAAATATCTCAGTTTGGAGCCGTGTTTTCCTCATTTAGTATACCATTTATTTATTTTTATTTGCATATCAAGGTCAAAAACCTTTGGCGACGAAAATTCTTAAAGGAAAATATTGATTTTTAGACTTACGGAGTATGTAACTGCAATTAATTGGATATCTGTGGATTCATGTACTGCATCATTAACTTGTCATGGATGAATTTGGAGAACCATATCCTAAGAGATCAAGAATAGATTCAACAGATGGTGGGAATTAATCGTTTATAATCATATTTTGGTGACAATTGCTATTAATTAAGGTAATGCTCAGTAAGTGCTACGTGCACAAGAAAACTTTGACAACTTCACTCTTACATGAATCCTTACTTAATATATACGTAGTTATTTTCTGATCATTTTGTACTATTATTTTTTTCTAGTGAGATGAAATTACAGGTATATCACTACAGCTTCTAATTTATAGTTAAAAAATAAATGAAAATGAAAAAAAAATGAAACCAAATGAAAAAGCTGGTTTAATAACTTCAATTATTTGTCCACTTTACTGTAATTCTAAACATAGCTGACATATCAGTAAATGAAGCCAATGCTTGCTCAGCCTAATTACAAAAATCAGATTTATGCACAAACTGAGTTTAGCATCATTTCCTTAAGGAAAAGAAGCTGTAGGTGCTTTCTTAATGCTGACTCACTTAGCAATTGTAAAATGTCTTAAATGTTTTTGTTGGTTTTGGCTTGCAGAAGCACTAAGCTTGAATTCCAACCTTCCTGATGAATTGTCGCTCATCAACTGTCCTCCTCTTTCAGCCAACAACTTATTTCCAGCATCGACAGGCTCCGGTTATGTCAACAATGGCAACAACATGTTCCTTTCCACTTCTAATCCGTCGACTGCTGAGAATCAAAGTGCATGGGTCGGCTCTCAGAAAGTCATTGCAGACAGAGTTCTGTTGATGGATCACAACCCTTCCACCAACTTTCAGATGCCAAAGTCACTTAACAAGATGGATCCAAGACTTCAGACCAATTCTCCTTCATTTTCGTTCGGAAATGGCTCCACCCATCACCAGATGAGCACGTTCTCCCCTAGTCCTACTCTAGTTGACGGTCTCGGTGGCTCGAAAGGTCAGGCAAAGGTCGGACAGAAGCGACCCTTCAACTCTTCAGTTCAGTCGTCGCAACCGACCCCCCACATGCTTCCGCTCGTGCCTCCGACAGGGATGAACCCGGTGAGGGTCGTGTCCCTCAATACTGCCAAGGACTCCGGTGGAATGTTCTCATATTCAGTAAAGAGATTTCTCTCCTTAAAGCTTTGGAAATTTATTTTACATGTTTTACATTTTTTCCCATTTTTCGATGGTTGTTTTTGTTCTTTTATCGTAATAACACTTTTTAATATTTTATTTATGAGTTTAAAATCGATAATTTTTTCTGCCATTATTTTTTTATTGGTTGTGCAGCATGGTTTAGATCAAAGTAATACTTTTTCATTTGATGCACTTCTCATTGCTTGCTGCACAGTCTTTTTTTTGTAGTTTTGTGTAATTTCTCTCTTGAAAACAAAATTTGAAGGAAATAATTATTAGCCTTATAAAATTGGCAATCCTCATGAAATACATTGTCATGAAAGGTATTGATTAGTTTAAAGCAACCTCATATGCAAAACAATTATATTTTGCCATTATTTTTTAAAATTGTTAACCTATTATTATAATTAACTAAACATTAATTTTTTTATTATTAATCTATGTCATTTTAACATTTACTTGCTAGTACAGATTTTATTTTATTGCTTGACAGCTGTCAGCTGAGTTGAATACATTTTTCGATCGCTACTAGATTAAGATGACAAAGAGAGATTTCTATGATTCCAGCCTCTCCAGGTGGTAGCAACAAGGCCGTCTCCTTCGAACCAGAACATGTCCGGAGATGCTATCAGCGTGAAGAAAAAACTTATCCAAAGGCAACTCGTACTCCTGCTCCATGCCTACAAGTGCCAAAGGAGGGAGCAGCAGGGCAGTCCGGATGGCAACTGTCAGACTCCGACCAAATCGTGCAACCTGCCTCAGTGCCCTCTCATGAAAGATGTCTTGAAGCACATGTCGACCTGCAACGAAGGAAAGAACTGCAAAAGTGAATGAATGTTCTTGTCTTTTGTGATGCATGCATCTTGTTCATGCTCGTGCATTTTACGTACGTCGAACGATGCTGTCGGTCTGTAATTCTTGCGTCGCATTGGCAATGCGATGTTACAATATGTTATTGGTTATATGTGTTATCAATAGTTTCAATAATACAAAATTTCAGTAACTAATACAACAATTAATTAATAGCCATAAATTGGCTGAAAATAATTCAAAATGGAACTTGGAAATAAAAAGCAAGGATAGCAATATTTAACTCTGCTGAATCTCCATGAGATTCAATTACTTTGATTAATTTGGAACTTTTACGACCAGTTCCTCATTAAATACATAAAAATTCCAAGAATGGAGTGAAATCTTAAATTGAAGCTCGCAAATGGTCGTGCCAAATAACGCAAGACTTTCTTGTTTTCCGGTCCCGTTATGTTATTATTATTGTTGTTTAATAATTATATATTATCATTCAGTCGAATTGTGTCCTATATGTTGCGTAGTGATGCATTGCTCGACATCGAGACAAATCATTGCCCACTGGAGGAACTGTTGCAAGCCCGACTGCATGATCTGCTCGCCCCTCAGGCATTGCGGCGACAACAACAACAACAGCGGCAACAGCAGCGGCTTCAACTTCATGACGAACAACCACATGGGCTTCCTCGACAATGCTTCCAACAACATTCTTCCGTCGCCAAACCTTGGTGAAGGTCGAATGATGTTTTCATTTTAATCGTTTGGCTACCTTCCGAGTAATGCCATATAATTTTGTAATGGGTGGATGTTCATTCCATGTTCATTCTCTGTATCTAATTAAAAGTATAATTCTAATTTGCCACAATGAACAGCAATTAGTAAACATTATTATATACCCCTCAACTGATTTTTGACAGGGTTAGCAATGTCAGTCAATTCCAATCAGTCTGGCATCATTACTATCAACAACACTAGCACGTCCTCAACTGGAAAGCCGATGATGAAGCCATGGCATGCCAGTGTGACTGATGACCTGAGGAACCATCTCGTCAAGAGATTGTAATTTGCATTTTTTTAAAATTTTCTTTAAATTTATATCTTAGATATTCTTGTTGTTTACTCAATCCTTGCTTTATATACATTTATATTTATAAACTACCTGATGCTTTTTTGCCCTCTAAATTGCTATTTTGTGTTTTTTTTTACAAAAAAAAAACTAGCTTTTATTATAGGTCATCCAAAAGCACTACTATGTCCTTTTGGTCATAAACAATTTTGTGATTTTATATGGTCTGGTTTTGTTTTCTATGACTGTTCAATAAAATCCAGTCAATCAATCTCTGAAGATTTGCCACTTCCATGTTTGTTTATGTTGTTCATCAAAACCTTTAGGGTGCATAAAAAAGGAGCTCAGAAATTGGAGAACTGTGGTAATTTAATACATAATGTTGCCAAAACATTTCTTTCTGTGCAAACCAATTTAGAGAGTAGCAGAGAATTGCATCCTCTCAACTCTACTTCATGCGGTTTTCATTCTATTCATTTCTGGGCACTTGTAGCCGATTGTCACATCCTAATATAGCTCAAACTAGAGATTTCAATTTCTTAAATGGTTTTTAGTCAAAACAAACTGAAAACTACTGGCATCCTCAGTCCAATCAAAACCTTTTGTTGAAACCATCTCAGGGTGTAAGATTTTTCACATCTTTTACCATGCTGGACAGTCAGCAATCAGATATTTTCTACTGGTCATGGTTATTAATTGTTATTAGCTATCATTGGCTTAATGGAATTTTTATATCTTGAAACATTTTTTGTTTACTTCAGAATGTGTTGACAAAACAGTTGGTTAATCTTGCCACTGATGATTCTAATGTGACCTTGAACTTTGTTGCAGGGTGCAGGCTATCATGCCCCCGAGTGAGAACAACGACTTGTTGAAACACCCTCAAATCAAGAACCTCGTCAACTATGCCAAAAAGGTAGAGGGAGACAATTTCGACAAAGCAGATAGCAGGGTAGTGATCTTGGTAATGATGATTATGATGGTTCCAGTTAATCTTATGTGATTTATTTTAGGATTTATTTGTCGTAATGATGACGTGACTTCCTTTTTGATTTAGAAAGTTTCATTTTCTTTGCCATAAACTGATAAGTGCATGAACAATTGAATGTATTTTAACTAAATTTAAGCTTCTTGAATACAAAAATATCTCATATCGATTTTGTGTTACAACTCTAATTGGACTGGAAAGTCATGAGATGTTATATTTACAAATTTTCTTGCTGCAATTGCATTAGTATTTGCATTTATGTTAAGAATTTAATTCTAAATATCACATTCTATGTAATACTTAATTAACCTCATCTTTACGACAAATTTATTGGGATGTAGTTTCTTTGACTTCATTGGCTGCCTTCGTTGCTTCCCCATTTGTTGCATTAAATTCAATTTACAACTCCACAGGATGAATATTACAGCTTGCTTGCTGATAGAATTTACAAAATCCAGAAGGATCTTGAAATGCATAGAATCAAGAAGGGCATGGAGCTGAAACAACTTCAGTCGGACCCGCAAGGAAGGCTCGTCCACGGCCGAAAGGTGCCAGGGACGAGCTCGCCGTTCGTGTCGGCCAACAACGGCAGTAACTTCGGCGATTCTCTTTTTATGAATATGCAAGACAGAGCAAATATTCATCTGATGCCACTGAACGACATGCCTGCTTCCTTACAAGGTAAGCACCTCTTCGTCTAGTTTTAGTTTTAATTCTTACCCGGCCGGCTAAAATGCCGAACCATTTGAGACGGGATCGGTAATTGCCAAAAATGACATTGTTTGATGAACATATGTTGACGAGCCGGTTTCACTCAGAATCAGTGATGGATTGGGAGTAGAACGTTGTCGTGATCTGCAACAGCTTTTCTTGTTGCTGAAGTCGAAGCTCCTGAATATTAATGAATGGCTGCCTGCAAACAACCATGAGTCATGCGGCTAAGCAGGATCTTCAATTTAGAGTTGCTTTTTAACTAAACGTGATCAACAGCTGCTACCCATAGGAGCTTTCATTAGGTCACGATTAATCTTACAAGGGATCTTATCAGTAGTTTAATAAAAATAATTAATGAATAATAGTAATATTATTATTATTGTTATTATTATTATTACTATCATCATTTATATTTAATTAACATTAGTTATCATTGCAATGTTTCTCAATGGTCATGGTTTTCTCGACGAAATCTATAGTAAACCTTCTAAAAATTGGCACGAGTCGTTGAATGTTGCGTGGCATTTCATCACATTAGAATTGTAATTACAATACTAATAAATTACAACACGTCCACATATGCTCTTTATATCCATTCCATCCATAACAATCCATCGATCTTCATCGCATTTCTTCATGTAATGCTCATTTGTAGTCATGTCACTATTGCTATTCTAACACCAAATATGGTTTATAATTGCTAATAATTGCAAATATTGAACTATCTTTTCTTGCACATCTCTTCATGAGAGCATTAGGCTCTTTGAGTTGTTAAGGAGAAATGAATACGGTTCAAAGCATTAGGAGCTGAGAATATCGTTGGACGGGCATGAATTGGCATGACTAAAAAGGTGAGAGGAAGATGAAGCCACAGAATGGATTTTTTAGTGGATGTAATTAGTCTCTGGTGATTATTGAGTGACAGTTACGTCAACAGATCATCTTCACGAGACATGAATCATTGTCTGATGATGGACGGGGGCGAGGTGCGGTGTGTTTTAATGCCGTCGCTGCTTGCTTCGGAGTGAAAAAGAATGAAACATAAATCGGCATAAACCGATTGTTTTATAACACGGTCACCGACTGTTTCGGTGTTAAAAAAAACCCATAAAACCATTGGGTGAAATTAGATGAGTGATGTTACGTGTCCGTTTGCATTGGAGCGTAATCAATTAATTACCCATAATTTGAAGGACAAATTGCAAAAAATAGTTTCACTGGTTGATAATCCGTAGCATTAATTGAACATCGAATGATTGATTGAGGTTACTTTTTCGACGAACAAATTACTGGCCGGTTAACAAATTCGTTTTCTTTCCGACAGATCTTCCCGGGACATCTCGTAAAAATCCATACATCATGAAAACAGAGTCGCTCACCCCGCCTCCCATGCCGCATCAAAACATATCAATGTCGTCCTCCTCGGCGTCTCTACTTCCCGATCTGAACCCTTTGCAAGATCATGCCTTTGACCAAAAACACACAGAAGTAAGTTTCAAGTGGAAGCATCTCGAATTTCAAGTCTTACCGTAACTGGCTGCTTAAGTTTTATCAAGAGTATTAGTTTTTTTTTTATGTAAGGTTAATGTCAATGGTCTTTGCGACGATGCTGGTTTGGATTTGTGATCTTGAATTGTGCGGGCGATTTTGGTCATTTTAAATTGGAATTTAATCTGATTCAGACATTGAAGTTGTCTCATTCTTCATATCTCTTTCCTCCTGCAAATGACTCCAAAAGCACGCAGGTGATGATATTTCGATCATTGTGGGATGCATTCTAACTATTGTGACATTGTCAGAGATTGCGACAGTTATGGTCAATTAGTAACTTTTGACTTGTGTGTCTAATGTTCAATTTTAAAAGGAAGGCTTAAAGTCGATCCATGTCATTACTTGACATTAACAGTAATTTAAGATCTAGCTTTAGCCACGCAATTCAAGAGCATTAATATGAAATGAATATGGCAGATAAGCAATCATTAGTTCAGTAATCGGATTGGTGTATTGGAGAAATGAATGTTTGACTTTCAGAGCAAATGTGCCATGTCTTCCAACCTGCAGCACCTCAAGGCTGAACTAATGCTGTCTCCCTTTCCATCGAGCATTGATTCCAGCACGATGTCCGATTCCTTATTCGACGTGTTGTCTGCCGCTCCATCTGTCGGAACGTCGGGATCTCCTCTCGGTAGGTTCCTTAATAATAACAATGACATAAGTTTTTAATAAATATATTTAATAATAAATTAATATTACTAATATTAGTGCTGGGAATCTATTAGATTAAGCATTGAAGATGTGCTGTTGATAAAATTTTAAAATTAGTAAACGTCACTTTCAGATTGCCTGAATCAGTTCCTGCCGACAAGCAAGATCAACGACTTCATAGACTGCAGCATATCTCTTGGCAGCTTGGTCAACAACGAATACCCTCTCGATTCCGCATTTCCAGTCTCTTCGTGTTTTTCATCATCCACGTCCGTTCCTTATGG
This sequence comes from Hirudo medicinalis, assembly GCA_011800805.1. NCBI lineage: Eukaryota > Metazoa > Annelida > Clitellata > Hirudinida > Hirudinidae > Hirudo > Hirudo medicinalis. The sequence continues at coordinate 60,493 of MPNW01000193.1, read as the reverse complement.
AGCCAGCACTTCTAACTCAATCTGCGACCTTTTGAACACCTCTCGGCAGGAAACGGTCGCCCGTTCATCCTGCAGCCCCCTCTTTACGCCCGTGTCATCTTCTTTTGTGACCCCATTTGAAAGCATCAAAATAAAGAGGGAGGTAGAAGAGCCATTTCCAGTTAAAAAGGAAGAGGGGCAAAATTCCCAGGAAAACAGTTTTGAAGTTTCTTTTTCTCAGGTGAAGGATGAAGTGACCGAGGAGATGAAGATGGACGATATGAAGAGCATCAAGAAGGAGGTTGAAACCAAGGAAGAAGCCTGGGGAGCTACAGTAATAGAACCAAAAGGTTGGACTATGGATTTTTGGCATGCTTTCATAGTCAGAGTTTTAAAGAAAAAAGTTCTTATAAATGTCAAAACTTAAATACTTTAGCTCTAAATAATGAACTCGCGAATGTGAATGACGAACAATATGTTGGGTTCGGGTGTAACCTTAACCCACTACAGGCATTCGCTGGCTTCGATTAAGTATGGATGCAAAAGTTTATGGATTCACTTTAGGTGCATGAACCTTTTCATTGTTAATGGCTTTGAACCTTGTTTATTGGCAGTCTTCAAGCAGGAGGAGTTGTACCAGGCTTTTCTTCCATCACTTGATAAAATGTGCATGCAGGAACCCGATGCCATACCTTTCTTGCAGCCGGTGGACGTTGACAGGCTTTGCTTACCAGTGAGTTGTTTGCCGTTGAACCAAAACGGCACGTGATGTTTACAACCGATGGGCTTGCGTGTTCATTGGAATAGCTATATCCTTTTCATTAGCACCACGAGTGATTGTACATCATTCATAGATGTATTTTAAAAGTGTTATTACTTCTGTAATGCCTATCTTATTTAGCATTTTTGTCTAACTATTAATAAATTAAAATCTATATAAAGATAACTTGGGTGGAAATATTGTTTATAAGTCGTGTGATTTTTTAAAATGTAAAATTTCTTCAAACTGTCATTGATTGCTTTCGTTGCGTAAAAAGAAAAAAAAAATCTTCCCAGGACTATCGCGACATCATAAAAAATCCGATGGACCTGTCCACCATTCGCAAGAAGCTCGAGTCGGGTCAGTACTTTGATCCCTGGCAGTACATCAATGATGTGCACCTCATGTTTGATAATGCCTGGCTCTACAACAGGAAATCCTCAAAAGTCTACAAATTCTGCACAAAGGTCTGTCTTTTCAGAGACTAAAGATGAATATTATCTGATTCTGCTGTTTTTGTTAATATAAATGATTTTAAAGTTTCACGACAATAGTATTAAATTGCTCGTTTCGATGAAAATTAATTAGTTCCTTTAAATCTCTGTAGAACATAAAATGTTAGTAACATTTCTAACTCGGTGGAATTTCAATTGATTTATTTAATTGCAAAAATTCCCCACCATGCAGCTCAGCGAGATCTTCCAAGCAGAGATTGATGCACCAATGAGGTCCCTTGGGTTCTGCTGCGGTCAGAAACTCGTCTTCACTCCCCAGGCCCTTTGTTGCTATGGTAAAGAGTTGTGTACAATTGCCAGGGAGTCCACCTATTACCATTACAAAAACAAGTTAGTCTCGTGTTTTTCAAGATATCATCTACAGTAAAGATGATGATGATGATAAATAGCTATTGGTTCAGTTGGTGAATGTTTTTTGTTAATTGTTTTTAATGAGTTGATTTATCGATTAATAATTTTATTGATTATTAAAAAAGTTTTTTTATTTTCAACTACATTTTACACTTTAAACAGAGAAGAGATGATGCCATCCTCAATAATAATAGTTCTGTAAAATTTGAGAACAACAAGTGCTGATTCCATTAATAAGAATAAATAACAATGATATTATTATACATTTGATATTGTGAAGTAATGATAGTAAAAATAAACTGTGGTAACAGTTCTAGGTCGACGGTCTTTGAAATCAATTCGTGATGACAATTTAGTTACATGCATAACTGCACAATTAAGATGGAATGTTGATCCACTAATTGAGCAATCTATTATTTGTCCAGATACACTTATTGTGAAAAGTGTTTCAATGATATTCTCAAAGCAGAGGTGGAAATAGACGATCCTTCTCAACCCGGACTGTAAGATTTCTCCATTCAATGTTATTCATTTGGGAGTGCATTAACTCTCAAATCAAGTTAAATAGTTTGAAGCTGCTTTGATGATTGCTTAGATTAAAAGAAGTTCTTTAATCAATGTTCTTGTGAAATCTTCCTTCAATAGGAGAGTCAAAAAATCAGAATTCATCAAGGAGAAGAATGACAAATTTGAACCTGAATTGTGAGTCTTTCTTCTGCTACTCACGTCACATCGCATCCGGGCGACTTTTTAAAACCACGTAACTGTCGTCAACAGGTTCGTGGAATGTGCCGATTGTCACAGAAGACTGCACAAGGTCTGCGTCCTTCACTTTGAGCCAGTGTATTCGCAGAAATTCGTGTGTGGGGGCTGTCTGAAGGCCAAGAATGGCAAAAGGAAACAGAACAAATTCACAGCCAAGAGTGAGTGCATTCCATGGCACTGCAGCTGTACACCTTTTTTTAATTATAATTGTAATTGTTTTTTAATTAACATCTTTCATATTTTAAAAACTTTCCAGAACTACCCAACACAAAACTTGGTACTTACTTAGAAAGCAGAGTCAACCAATTCTTAAAGAAGAAAGATGTTGGCGACGTGGAGGTATTTCAGTCTCGTGCATATATGTGGCCATTTTTAAAAGCAATCGTGGATGAAAACAAAAGTGTTGTGACTTTAACAACCTACCTCAAAAATCAATAATTTTGATACGCTAGAAGTTATTCGAGAGGTGCGTAGAGCTTTACCATGGCCGATCGATGCAGACATCTGTCACGAAACGTTTCGCAAAATTTGCGAATGCAGCTGTTCAATTTCATTTCTTCTTTAAAAAAAAATCTTCACTATAAGATGTTCCCAGTCATTATTATTAATGCACTTCATTTAATTTATTCAATGCTCGGAAATCTTTTTGTTCATATTTGGCATTATTTTACGTGGCTAAAGGTGGTCATTCGAGTTCTTTCAAGCTTGGACAAATCTGTAGAGGTGAAGGCAGGCATGAAGCAGAGATTCGAAGATAACTTTTCCACCAGTTTTCCATACAGAGTAAAAACCATCTTCGCCTTCACCGAAATAGATGGAGCCGACGTCTGCTTCTTTGGCATGCACGTTCAGGAGTACGGGTCCGACTGTCCCGAACCAAACTCCAGGTTAGAAGTGATGTGTCAGTTTATGACATTGATGCCAATATGCAATGCAATGTAATGTAATATTTTACATTTTGTCATTATTATGCATTGAACTGTTAGGAAGAATTACAATAATTACTTGGACTAATTTCTGTTTTTCGCAGGAGGGTGTACATTGCTTACCTGGACAGCGTCAATTTCTTCCAGCCTCGGAAGTACAGGACTCCTGTCTACCATGAGATTCTCCTTGGTTACCTGGATTATGTCAAATCATTAGGGTCAGAAAATATACAAATAATTGAACATAATAGTAAATGCTATGCTGCCAACTAAAGTTAAAAAATAAATTGGTTTACCTGATTGATTAAGTTATTAGATATGTTAGACATCGTCATGCTTGTTGCAGACATCAGAGAGACTGACTGATGCAAACTATTGCATACTTAATTGATGCTGCTTAGTGAACTATTTATTTAAAATTACATCTGCAAAATGAAAAGCTACGAAGTCACCAAACCCATTCAAACATTAATATAGATGCTTTAGCAGTGGGTAGGATTGGTGTAATCCAATGTTAAATGTTTTTATTCTTTTTAGGTTTGTGACTGCACACATTTGGGCCTGCCCTCCCAGTGAGGGAGATGATTACATCTTCCACTGTCATCCTCCTGATCAAAAGATTCCAAAACCAAAGAGACTCCAGGATTGGTACAAGAAGATGCTCGACAAGGGAGTAGAGGACAGAGTCATTGTTGAATATAAGGTTCTGTTACTTTATACATCAAAATTCTGCAATATGTGCATTGAGAAATTACAGCAAAGAATCATAAACTTTCCTCCATTGTCGTCTATCTTTTAGACTTTGTGTCTTGACGTCTGCATCGTTGTTACAGGATATACTGCAGGATGCTCAGGAAACTCAGTTGTCGTGCATCACAGGACTTCCTTATTTTGAGGGAGATTTCTGGCCAACCATCTTGGAGGAAAGCATAGCAGAGGAAAAGCAAAAGATGATACCAAAGAGGGAAGAAGATGAGGATGAGGTCGAGGAATTCGACAATTCCACATTGTTCGAAAAAGACGACTTTCTCGATGTTAGTTGGGTCCTATGGATAAAAAGTAGTGTTATGTTTTTATTACATTATACTATTGCATCATTACATCATTAAATTGTTATTGTTATTATCATTATCATAATTAATTATCATCATCGGCTTAGTGGAATGACTGGCTCCAGCACAAAAATCAAGCTGTATACGAAGTACAAATGATACGATGAAGTTCATCATCACATGAAGCTCTTCTGTTTTCAGTCTTTGGCTGTTTTATCTGCTCATCGAGAAAGATTATTAACAGGTATTATGAGGACAATAATGCATGTGTTTCTTTTTAGTCCCAAAATGGACATTCTAATGACAAGAAGAAGCCACACAAGAACAGCAATGGAAAGAAGAGAAGTCTGAAGAACAAAAAGAATTCCAAGTCCAGGAGCAAGTCCTCGTTCCAACAGTCCGGCTACGACGACCTCCTCTACAAACTTTTCTCAACTATGGAAAAGTACAAAGAGGTTTGTGCCAAAAATAGTGTTTTTGTATTATTATCATCATTACTATTATTATTATTATTAATTAAATTTTTCCCATCCAGGTGTTCTTTGTCATCTACCTGCAAAATAACATCTACTCGTCATTCCGCCATTCTCCCGACTGCCTTCCTCCCATTGCCGATCCGGATCCCATAATGAACACCGACCTTATGGACGGCCGCGATGCATTCCTCACCATGTGCAGGGAGCGCCATCTTGAATTCTCATCTCTTAGGAGGGCCAAATTCTCGTCGATCGCCCTGCTTTACGAGCTCCACATTCAGATGAGGGAAGCTGCTGTGTGCTGCACCTGCCAGAATTGCAAAGTATCAGTTGAGACGAGATATCACTGCACGATTTGCGAGGTATTGTATTTGGATTGGAATTGTAATTCACTCCGGTGAATGTTCATCATATTATGTATTTATTTTTATTGCATTTTTTCCACAAGGACTTTGACCTCTGCATTACATGCTACTCGTCTGCTCAGCATCCTCATCGCATGACCAAGATTGGCCTTGGTCTTGAAGACCCAGGCCCAACTTCCTCTCCTCCAGGTTCTACATTCTCAGCTGGAGATAAGTCTAATCTCCAGTCTGCAGATTCTCAGCTTAAGAATGGAAATGCAAATGACAGCATGAAAAGGCCTCAGCTAACAGCCATGCAGAGGTATGAACAGGCCCTGGTGCATGCTGCCAGCTGTAGGGATGCCAACTGTCGCATGGGAAGTTGTAAGAAGATGAAGCGCCTCATCGCACATCTTGAAATGTGTCGTCAGAAGAAAGTTGGTGGCGCACAATGTAGCTTTTGTCCTCAGTTGATGAGACTGTGCTTGGCACACTCGAGAACTTGCAAGGAGCAGAACAAATGTCCGGTTCCCGGCTGCAACAATGCTAGGCGCAAGATGGAGGACAAGAGGAACAATGAGAGAGTGAAACATGAGTTGCTGACTCGACGCAGAATTCAAAACATGAAGTTCGAGGAGACTCTCGTCAGTCCTTTATCAAACTCCTCCAAAAATGCAAACACTGGTGGAAAATATGCCCAGTTAGATGATAGCTTCGTGATGCCGGGCCAGTATTTTAATAAGCCGGCTGCTGCCGCCAAACCCTGTCCACAAGCGAATGCCCTGACACCGGAGCAGCCAGTGTCACAGCAGAGAACCATGACTGGAGGAGCAGATCTTTTCAATTACGATTCGAATAGCCCGTCTCCTATGACTGCATCACCTCACATGCAGCACCTCTCACCTTTGGGTCATCAACATTTGCAATCCCCGCAACAGAGGCACCTGCCTTAAATGTTGCCTCCACTTCTACAGGGGTTGGCGTGATATCTCAAAAGATACATCTCCAGAAGTTTTTGAATTACTTCAAGTCCAACAACAAGAATCCAAACAGCATTCCTGATTTTGCCAGGATATTAAAAGCTAAACCACAATTGTTTGCAACCATCTTGAAGCTTTTTAAGGTTTGAAATTTTTTTGGCTAGAATTTCACTTTAAGCATATAACTTATTTTTCATATAACATATTTATATTCATAGAACATATTTTTCAAATAACATTATTTCTCTTACATAGGAAAAGAGTAACTCGAAAGTAGGAGCTGCTGGCATGAGGAGTCCATCCATATCAGCTTCTTCTGCATCTGATGTGGATGGTGGGCAGCACTTAAATGAGCAGCAAAAGACAAATCAACTGATTTCACTCCAATTCACAAACCAATCAAACTTCCATCAGCAGCCATCTCAACAGCAACAACATCAGGCTACTCAACAACTGCCAGTTGGACCTCACCCAGTCCAACAATCCCATCAAATGTCCATTGCCCAGTCTCAGATGATGCAACAGGTTGCAACTCAGCCTATGTCCATTTTGCAGCAGCCAACACAAGTATTCCAACAATCATCACAATTACAGCAAATGCAACAGGTCTCCACCCAATCCTTGACTGTCATACAAAACTCACAGCTCCAGCAACAGCCACAAGTTTTGCGGCAGAAATTATTGCCCCAAACACAGCATCAACAGCAATTGCAGCCGATCGGTCAGAAGATTCCTCAGCAGCAGCAGCAACAACAACAACAACAGTGGTTTCAACAAGATCAACAGATGGCAAGTTCAGCGTCCTTCGATCCAAACCTTAAAACATATCAGCATCACCAACTGGCGGACGGTGATGGCTCCAGTGATAACTTGAAGATGTTTTCCGACGGTTCCAACTATAATTACTTCACAAACAACACTGGAATATGGGACATGCCAATAAAGAGTTCCATGCAGCCCTTCCAGCACAAACAACTTCAGCAGCACCTACAGCATCAGCAGTTCCTTCAACAGAAGGCAGCCATCTATTCCAATCAACAGACCGGAGACACCATGGCAGATCCGATGGTGAGAAACAGGTCAAGAATGACCCACCCTTACCAGATGAACGTGATGTCTTTCCGAGGCGGGAATCCGGGTGCTCAGACTGCGCTGACCTTCGATAACTCGGTCAAAGATGCTAATCCTGTTGCATCATTGACCAACAATCATTCGTCCTTCCAATCATCACCATCGATGCAGTACATGCAGGTACCTAACAATACCGATATTTCTCCTTCTCAGCAGCATATTCAGCAACAACAACAGCAGCAGAGCATGATGAGAACATCATTCGCACCTCAGGATCCTTCATATCAGGGCAACATGCCAACATTCCCAAATCATCAAGTCTTGAGGACGGGTGTTCCCAGCATGCGGCACGCCCACCAGCAGCATCAACAAATTCTTAATACTCAAGCTTTTGGCTATGTATCCATGGATGCACTTCCAGGTAACAACATGCCTAACTCCTCCTACATGCAGCCAACAGTTCAGAGGTTTGTCAGACCCCCTAATGCCGGTGCTCAAGGTCCGGTCAGAATTCACCGGCCCCAATTTAACCAGCTGGGAATGAAACCAGTGGCTCAGGGGGACTACTACGCTGGAAATAGTTATTCCTTCCCTCAGCAAGCAAACTTTCAACAAGTGCAGCAACAGCTCATCCATCAGCAGTCTCAGATGGCTGACCCCAGTCTTATATGCTCTCCAAACTCCCAGCATGTTAATCCCATTCCACCTGGTGCCTACTCCATTCAGCAGGCTAATCAGTTTCAGCTTGCACCGACCCAACTCCTCGAGTCTTCCGACGACCCCGGCCATCAGATGTTGCCCCAACAGTGACGATCCCCTAGATCTTCTCTCTCCTCCTTCTCTCCATCTTCCTACCTTTATTTTCCCCTAATACCATAACAATGTGGATTAACTTTTAAATTTTTAGATCTTTGAGACTCTTGCATTTGGACGGCAGATTGTATCTAAATTTGTAAATCCCCTCCCTCCCTTTTTGGCTCAATGATACTAATTTATCACCTACCTTATCTACTTGTTCAGAGGGAATTCCATTGAAGTTAAGTCCATCCATTTTCAATCTTGAGTAGTGATTAGGTTTTTGAGAAACTTGATGCTATTCACCCAAGTGCTTTTATGCCTTCTTGACGACCTGATCTTAAAAGTGTTCTTTGGTCTACAAATCTCATGCCGAGTCAAGCCAGCCTTCACCTGCAAAAAAAATGTTTATGATATGATGTCGCATCTGAATTGACCGTGTCACCAGATGTAGTAAGTTCAAAGGACTGAAGCTGATTAACAATTGGATAATCATGTTTGCTAAGTTACTCTCAGTTATTATTTTTGTATCATCTAATAATGTTAATTCAACCAGTGTTTTGTACATAAAACAATCGATCGATTTTGACGACCACACTCATTGTCGGTTTCGTGCGGTTCGAAATCATGGTGTAGTTAATAATTTCCTCGACTTGAACTTGATTGTTGATTCTGTTGGCATTTGTTTGAGGCATGCTCCTGAGTCGGTCTGAGATGTCGCTTTGTTTGTTCGTTTGTTTTTAATGACAGTTTCGTTGTTGCAAACACTCGGTCAAAAGTTCGTACGGAGCGTCGCGAACGTCGTCTCGTTCTGAACGTAATTAAGAGCTGGGGCCTTTAATTTAAAGTGGCTTGACTTTTGCTTTTGATGAATTTTTAGTGGAGATCTCTACTCATGGCTCCTAGAGGTTGCCCTCTTTGTCGCACGTTTTGACAAGGGATGCGCAATGCATAATGGACGATCATCTTTCTACCTTGCTGTCCTCCTCAATCTATCTTTGGTTTGCTCTCCTTTTGTGGGTGCTTATACTCATTGCTTAGGACTTGAAAGGCCCTGATGAACAGGGAGACTTTGTACATTTGCAAAGACAAACTTTACATCTAGACATTCATCAGCTAAGCCTGCAGAGTCATTCACTGTCGGAGGAGGTCTGTTCGCCGAGAGCGCCCGATTCATCTCTTGATATTTTTAGCGAACATTGTCAGTTTTTATTTAGTATTACTGGTCGGTCGCTTGTTCAACTCTCCATGGAGAGTGGGGCACATGTTCCTAGGTGCTCTTCTGTTGAAAAGTTGTAGCAGCATATTTTCTGTCGCCCATTCAGAGCGTCCTGAGCGGCCGATGATCGATCGACTTAACTCTGCTACGAGACAGGAGACTTAGAATGGTAGTCCAAGGATGGTTTCCAATCAAAAGGTAATCAGATATTCATTTTGCGTCCTTCCATCTGTTGTGCTTTCTTTTGTTTCTTGCTCAAATCTTGCGTGTGCTCTTCCACCACTCGGTCGTCGCCGACTAAGTTACGTGTGTGCGTCCCCCGTAAAGTATTAACTGGTGCGTGCCCATGGATCTTTGTGCTACTCGAGCTTTCTTATTATTAAGGTTGTTACTTTTATTTCTATTGTTTTTATTTCTTTATTGTTATTTCTAATGTTTTTGTCATTTCTCGGGCAAACTAAGGCTGCTCGATGGCGCATCATGCCCGGCCGTTTGAAGCGCAGCAGACTGACAAAGCTGACATCGTGTTCAATGATTGGCGACTATATATATATATATGTATGACCCCAATCATTGTAATTCGACAGTAATATGGCGATTCGTCGAAGAAATCTTGTAAAGCTTCTTTTGACGTTTTGTTGACTTTTAGTGTCTCAGTTTTATAATTCCCTTTCTTTTTGATTGAGAGTATTGGTTGGCATTTTGCATGTGCTTAATCAATTGGATTGATTTTATTTTTATGATTGTATTTTATTCTGAGGCATGCCATTTGTTAATATCATTAGTGGATGTCCTGTGCATTTAATCTTGTTCAAAGTGGTGATACATCCTAGGGATGTGTACATACTTTGCTGAAAATTTAAGTTCATTTTATTAAAATTATCCATGAAATTGTTGTAATATTTCTTACCAGCAGAAATTCTTGTTATTTATAAGTGGTAATTTTCGGGTTTATTTTCAGACTTTTCCCCTTAATTTATTATTACCGTTATTGTTATTATTACATGGTTTTGTAATCACGTGTAATCAAGCTGCAAAATTCTTTGAATTTCCATGTAAAATTAAGAAAAAATAAACTTGTGACTGATGTTCTGAAAGGGATGATATGCCTTTAAAATCATGTCAAATAGGATTAATGATTCATTTTATCATCACGTGTGATTTTTTGTTGACGTCCCCGAAGTTGTGACTGCTGTGAGAATTCATTTCTTTGCATCTAACTTTATCTTGAAACTGTTGGTTCCAATGATTGTCATCATCACCATCCCAAGCATCACCTTCATTATATCGATACATTGATTTTGTGCATTGAATGACATTTGTAGAAAACAATAGATTGGTCTTTTTACTTATATATATATTATATATATATGTTATTTCATATATTTTCGTTGTTCTGTTTCTTTTATGAAAACAACAGCTCACCTGATGTCTTTGCAGGGATATTATAAAAAATGATCACTGGAGCACTCCAAAGGCTTGGTTGAACCTGCAATCATTCCAAGACATCAAATTCCTTGTTGAGCTCCTTCCTGCCGCTTGTCCTTTTGTTTATGAACTTCTCAAGTGATGTGGCGATGTCTGGGTAGGATCAGCAGAGCTTTTACCTTTTCAGTATTTCTGAGTTGGATTTTGGGTGAGGAGCAGTCTACTGTGCTATCTTCGACCTGGGCATTCTTGAGTGACTCCAAGTCATTTTGTGGTTGAGTCGCGCGTTCCCAAATGTGTAGAGAATTTTTTAGAGGACTGGTGCAGAGGGCAAGTCGTTATTAAGATAGATTCAGTACGGGAATGGGTTTATTGCTGACTTTGGTCAGGAAAGTATAAGAAACCCGATGTCAGCTTACATGGATTGGCGTTTCGAGTGTATTTACTAGAGATACTGCGTTTAGTATATTTAGTTATAGTTATAGTTCTAGTTACGGCACTTCGCAATGGGTTAATACAATTGAGTTGCTTGAGAGATTCTTGCGGAGATGGGTGACTCGCTTTACAGAAAAGCGACGCAAATCGGGGGTGAAATTTGGGAGAGTGGTGGGGACAACTCTTTCTCCTGTTGACCCTCCCCTTAGTGGATGTTGCCCCTGACTTTTGGCGAGGGGCAAAAAAAAAGGGCATCTCATCAAGTTGTGCGAGCCTCCTGGGAAAAACTGAAAATGCGTCCCTGGTGCAAATCCATGCATCCACCCATCAATCCATAATAAAAGCAAAAATTTTGAAATATGATTGCCAAAAAAGTGTTCAGTTTCGATTATATTTCTTCTCATACCCCGGCCAAAATTTTGTTCCCGGTCGATCTCTAGAGGCGGCTAGTATTAATTAATTATTAATTTATTATTGTTTTTTTTTTATAAGGAATACATATTATATTTCAATAAATTTAATGGCTTTGATTGTGAATATAAAGTAGGGGGTTTTCGGATTAAATTTGAGAGATTTTTTAATTAAACGCTTCTTGAGGTATTTTTTGGAAGTATTTCGTTTTAGTCTCAGAGTATATTATCTTTCATGGACAGGATGAGACCCCATCCTCAGTGGTCAACATCAAAGGCATTTATCGACGAAATCCCATTGAATTTCAAATTTTATTGATAAATTTTGTTGTATATTATTTAATTACGATCTTGTGAATGATATAAACGATACTTGGGCGAAAACTCAGCGTTGATTTAAAAGATAACTGTATGATTGTGTGATTCGTAGACCTGGTCCAAAATTACGCAACGCATTGTAGCTAACGGAAATGCTAGAGTTCTTGTTCTGATACAGTGACTAAATTTGGCAGGAGACTTAAATGGCAACTAATAACTGTCCGCTGACTTTCGAACATTTAATTTTTTTTTATTTTTCGTCCATTATTTACTACGATTTTAGCTATTTTTTGAATCGATTTTCGGTTAAAACCTGAATATTAATAAAGAACATAATAATCGTTAATATGCAGCAAATTTAGGAGCCACCCAACAGCAGCGCTCAGACACAAAGGTAAAAAATATAGTATAGGCGTAGGTGTGTGGCTTAGTGCTAACGTCTAGGTTTATGAATTATGAATTAAATCAGTGGGTAATAGTGTGATTTATCACTTTTAAAAATATATGTAACTTAAAATATAGTAATACAAGAAAATCATCTCCCGTAATATAACTAGGGAAAAAATTGCATGTCATATGCATAACGCGACTTTGGAGAGAGATCAACTGCATAGAAATTCAAAATTAATCTAAGCGTTGGCAAGACGCGTTCTTCTGCAAGAGCAGCAGATCCCTCTGTGCAAGGACGTCCTTTCAGCATTTTCTAGGAGGCAAGCCCTTGCACAAATTAGTGGGATGACCTTTTTTGCTTCTAGCTAAAAGTTAGGAGGGCAAATTTGAGAGCAGCAGCTCCCAAATTACGTTCCTGCCTCTAAAGTGGGTTTCAACCTACTGACCATAAAATTTTTTTAGATAACTGAACTTGAAAATGTCATGCAACGTCAAGTTATTGAGGGCTTGGCTCGAAAAGAGTAAATACAAATGCTTTTAAGGGACTATCGAATGTTTTAAGAATTCAAGATTGGCATAGTGCACGTAAATTGCAATTAGTCGAGTTGTTAATGCTTCCCCTTAGTAATGATCGAATTATTGACCACATTATAGTAAACATATGTTTATAAAGTAACATAACTGCACTTTAAAATGTCATCCCAAATTAATATCTTAATTCATTATTCCCCTAAAAACAGATATGCGTAAAAATATGTAATCTTAAGAAATACATGCTCAGTCGAGTACAACACATGATCAACCACTGGAAAAGGCTCCCCGGACCGAAAGAACTTAATTTATGAGAAAAATGTCGGAAATTTTGAAATGACGTACTGAGCTCTTAATAATCTAACTTGCAAGCTGAGAGTTTTCTCTCAATAAGCGATCTTTAATTATGATTATATAATCATTCAGAATAATCATTCATAATAACGCAGAATGCTTCTAAACCTTCTATAATTAAAGTCTAATTTAAAATACACTTCTGGATGTTCACCTTTTTATTTTAAACGATTAGCATTTGTATGCAAATTAGCATAAAGGCATTTTTGGATAATCAGTGTGGAATGGACAAGCTCGCAAATCGCTTCTTTTCACACTAATTTTCTATTTCTTACCTATATTAAATTTAACCTGTTTTGTTTATTCATTAAACTTATTTATTTGATGGCCCTTAAAATAAGAAAATGTTCTCTGCGTCTGCTGAAGCAATTTAAAAATTGCATTTGCCTTGGTCAGCGTGCATCGTTGAGTCTTAGGTTTTGGAGGCGTGCACGCTTTTGGGGAGGTGGTGACTTGGTCATATCTCGAACATTGATCTCAAAAATTACTCTTTGATTCGTGTAGTGGTTTATTTTTTATTCCGCAATAGGTAACGCTTCGTTTTCATGGAAATGAACGCCAAGATTTTGTTTAAACTGTTAGTTATAACCATCGTTGCTGAGATATTTTACGTTTGCACGAAATACAATCTGTGGGAGCTCTACATAGAGTACCCTAACTTCTGCACCACATTCCTCAATGATCCCAAGAATTGCTCATTGGATTATGGAGAGCTCAGTACGTCATTTTTAGAACGTTATGAACAATTCTGTGAGAACCGTTTTGTCTCTGAGAAACGTATCCCTTCATTACCGCCTTGTCAATGCGTTCCAGGTAAGATTACTTTCTTATTTTGACGAGCATTAATTGATGGGTGTCATTTATCATATGTATCAATGTATGTGTATTTTTAACATCACTGTTAAAGGTTTGTGTTGATTTTTCATGAATCCATTACACTGCTATTGCACAAACATAGACATGATATTCTCAAATGAAACACATTTAGTGGAATTAATCTCAATTTTAAGACTGCTTAAGTTGTCTGTCACATAAGTGACACTTGTGAATAGAATGAGGTGACCTGGTCTTCATGGTTCTAATATCTTGTCTTGATTAAATTTTCTTCTTTAGTACATTAACTTAACATTGCAAATACTAATTTTATATTATAGTTTCTTTTTGATGGAATGATCATAGTTACTTGTAATTGTGAAAGTTACATAGATTAAATTACTTAGAAGGTTAATTAGGTTCTCATTGATTAGATAATCCATTAACATTAAAAGTACGGGGACTAACGAAAAACATATTAATAATAATAATGATGATTTAATAATAACTTCTCAAATGCCTGGGAGTGATTCAATATAAAATGGATGACTGTAGAAGGAATCAATTTCCAATCAGTTGCAGAGATTGAAAATCCACAAGCGATTTGAGAACATTTTCAATCGATATATTTTCACAGTACATTGAACAACTTGCATTTGAAATATTGATTTGCATATTTTACACAGGTTGATATTTGCAGGTGATCATGAGTGATCATGTTGTACATTGTTTGTTGTTCTAAGTAAACATTTATATTTAAAAAATAGCAGCATCAGAGAAGAATGTTGCACTGCAATACGTGTTGTATTCAATCAGTCCTTGTTGAAATTAATGCAAACATTTTTTCCATTAGCATGCATTGAAAGTGTAATTAAACTTTTTTTTATTTGCAATATCAAGAATTTTTCAACTACCTGATAGAGCAATTCGGTATTAAATTGTCAGTAATATCTTGGTAAACATTTGGTAAATATCGTGTCCGAAACCGATGGAGAAAAACATTTGCAGATGGCATAAGACACGACGATGCGATAGAATCAATTCCATATGAAGTCACTTCGAACGGAACTCATCGACCCAAGACTTGCACGGCAAGGCAAAAGGTGGCGATCATCATTCCGTACAGGAACAGGGACTCTCATCTTCATTCCCTACTCCAGACGCTCCATCCCATGCTGGAGAAACAGCATCTGGCCTACCAGATATTTGTCGTCGAGCAGGTTTTAACGTCGTCGTTTTGATCGCTCGATTTGTTGCATTGTTTAAATTATTAATTATTATGCTTTTCATGAAATCATTTAATGTAATTACGAGAGAAAATAGTTGCTAAGCATTGTGCAAAATGCTTGATTCAATTCCTCGATTAAATTGTACATTACTCGTATTACGTGCATTGCCTGTTATTATATGCTGTTGTTATTATATGCTATTATATGGTGAGTTGAAGGTCTGTGTGTATGTGAAATATTAGATGCTAAACCACCTGATGTTACTTGTCACAATCTCAAACAAGTCAGTCAATATAATACTGCACTCGCAAACTTCTAGGTCAATCTTTCATCCCACTCAAAACCAACAAACTCATTGCATCGATCAAAAAGTGACGCTCGAATCTTCACCATTCCCGCCGGCAAATGGTCGGACGTCGAGAGTCGATGTCATTTTTTGTGCGTTAATGATATTTGATATTATTTTTTTTGTAGCCGATGAGACTTCGAACGCATTGGAAGGCTTCGCCGACCGTCTGAATCGATAACTTTCGCGTTTGCATTACAATCCGTTTCGCTTCGACGAACAGCACCGAAAAACGACAGTGAAATGCAAAATATTCTCCGAGGTCCAAAAATTTTCTCGAGCGAACCTAACCGACTTCCTCTTAATTAGAAAATGGCAATCAGCATTTGGCATTGCTATCAGAATTTGTAATAACGATAAATGATCAGCACATGAGCGGATTTTAATTATAAACACTGGGATTCTTATCCTCCTCAGTTAATGAAAGAAAGATAAGAATATTAATCAAATCTAATTATCACTTGCCTTTCTATGACTTTAAAGTTTTCGTCGTCGACCATTATTTTATTATTAATTGCTATTGTTTAAATAATATGTTTCTATGTTTTAATATATTTAATAATATGCTATTATTAATATTATGTTTAAATTATGTAAATATTTTGTAAATTTATAGTATCAAGTGACTTTTATTACATCTACTTAGTGTCGTAATAAGATGCAGTTTTACATGTCTCATTAAACTTCGAGCAATTCTTCAAATTCCAGTAGCTTCAAAGGTTATTAGTAATTAAACATTAATAATTATACTTAATAACAACTGTTTTAATATAAATGCAAAATGGCAAACACCTCCAGAAATTAATAATATTTGTAAGATTCTCATAATGTGTGGAATCATGACAAGTTTACTGTCGTTACTAAAATGTTTGCCGTCTTGCCACAAGCATTCCTCTTACGTCACGCTTGTGAATGTGTTTGAGGGGCGGGTTAATTTTAAGTTTTACCGAACATTCTTTCTCGTGAAAGGATTTCGTCTCCTAACCCCTTTAGCGGTCGACCCGAGCTATCTTCTGTCAAACATCGGACCCGAGTCACATTGAAGATATCGACTTAGTAATCATTTGTTCATCCGATGGAACCACTCTTTTCATTATGGACAGACTAAGGTTTCAAAAAGCGGTTTTTAAAATTGTCATAAGAAAAAGTAATATTTCTCAAAAAGAAATGGTTGCCTTGGCAAAGGCTTCAAAAATGTTAATGGACCTCAAAATGGTTAAGGATGCATGCAACTAATCATCTGTTTAACTCTCAGCTACAAGCTTTTGCTTCTGCAAAGTCACTTGCAATGACTTTGTTTCAACAACGGAACCAAATGATATTCTTCAGAGTGAGACTCTGTTCTCTTAAACTGATGTTTGATTGTTCCACTTCAATATTTATTGTTCATTATTTATTAATTCTTTTCATTACTAATTGCGAGGTGACAAT
Organism: Hirudo medicinalis; assembly: GCA_011800805.1. NCBI lineage: Eukaryota > Metazoa > Annelida > Clitellata > Hirudinida > Hirudinidae > Hirudo > Hirudo medicinalis. Next base: position 43,575 of record MPNW01000193.1, on the reverse strand, counting down.
AATCATGATGAGCATCTCTGAACTGAGTTGCCTTTTTCTTTAAAAGGTAATTTCTGAACAGTTGCATCACTTTTACTTTCTTTATTCAGGCATTTGAGTGCAAAATTATATTTCTTTGGAAATGTGACTTGTTTATTTGTCTTCTCCTTTGTTTGCCCCTTCTTGCATGTCGATCATCCTCACCTCATTCACCACGGTGATGGTAATGATGCTTATAATAATGCTCTTCCTTCATATATCCTTAATTTTAAATTGCTGATTTTGATTGCATTGGTGTTTTATTCTTCTAGAAAAGGCCGGACATCTTTAACAAAGCCGTGCTCATGAATGCAGGATTTATAGAAATTTCCAGAAGCTTCAAAGAATTTGATTGCTTCATCTTCCACGATGTCGACATGATTCCGCTCGACAAGAGGAATTTCTACGTCTGTCTCGACATCCCGAGACATATGGGCGGCTTTATTCAAATTTACGACTTCAAGTTTGTATCCATCGTCGATTTGTCTCGAATGGAATGCATTTAAATGTGTCGCGCGTTATGAATTACAACAATTAACGAGACGATTGCATTTCGATAATGTCCTCGTTAAATTGACTCAATGGTAGGTCGTTTTCATTGAAGTGCAATTTTAATAACTTTTGAAGATTGCTTTACGAAGGGATCTTCGGAGGGGTGACGGCTTTCAAAAAAAGTGACTTTGAATCGGTCAACGGTTATTCGAATCAATATTACGGATGGGGCGGTGAAGACGACGACTTGCTGCAAAGGTGCCGCTAGTCTATTATCTGCTGTTAATTGCTGATGACTAAGAACCTGCTTATTAATGTAGTCATTTATCTATTTTAAAACTAATTTTTAAACTTTTTACTTAATTGCTGTTCTCGATTAATAAGCCACATATCTAAAGCTCTGAAGATGACAGTAATAATGATTATGGTGATGATGATGATGATGATAATAATAATAATAATAAATAGTTTTGGTTGTTGGCAGAGTAAAGGCATCAAATATGATGGTGAATAGATTTCCTCCCTCAGTATCTCGATATGCAATGATAATACACCGAGCTGATTCTGGGAACCCAGGAAATAGTGACAGGCATGAGCTTTTATTTTACTTCTTTTTCTGAAAATAAGTTTCTATGAAACCTCTGTTTTAATTTGCAGGACTTTGGGATTCCATCACAACCCCGAAAGATACAGAGTGGATGGTCTCAATTCTGTCAACTACACGTTAGAGGGTTTCAAAAAAGGAGTAAGTTACACCAAGATCTACATTTCTCTCCCAGAACCGCCGAGCACCTTAAAAACGTACGACAGGTCCGATTGGATGTCATCAGATCTTGCTACAATTTACCACTGGTTCATCCTCTTTACACTGGTCGTCATCCTCGCCCTCGTCGTGATCTTTTATTCCAGCTCAAAATGAATCCCACCTCTTTGGGAAACGTTTCTTATTTATATTTTTATTTACATGACATTTTGACAACTTGAAAATGTGAACTCATTACATTCCATGAGGTATTATTCCAAGTTTTATGTTCTCCGTTCTGGTCCAATGCAAGGTTCGACCAAATTCACATGGTGCTGCTGCAGAGCAAACCGTACACAAATTATCTATCAATCAATCTCAGTATTACAGCTACTTCGAATTGCCTTTTATGCAACTTCTCCTGTTCGTATTAGATCTTATTAACGGCTTAACTGCCCATCTGTTTATATTTTTTCCTCACACAATCTTATTGCATGAATAACAAGAGTATTTGGTGCTTTACGTCGTCGTTTGGGCACAAGATGATTTGAATACAAAGAATGATGCTGATAAATATTTTATTTCTAATATTTTTCTCCTGGGATCTGTAGACGCACGATGCACGGTGACGTCAGCACCACCATCCAGCACAAGACAATCACTCTAAACAACCATCATCCACCAAGAAACACTTTGAGGCCTTAGGTGAGATGTCACTGAGAACAGCAATTTTGGAGGAGAGCATGTTGATTGGAACCCGACATTGACACATGATAATGGTGCACAAAAAGAAACCATCAGCTAAGAGTCCGAATCCAACAAATTCTACTCTCAGTTAGCAGATAAAAGATTTTCATTATCACGTGAAAATTGCGTTCAATGTCATCGACCACACTCGAAGCAGCAGTTTGCCACGTTCAGATGTTCAAACTACAAAAAAGATGCTAACCAGAATCACCAGCCCATTTATTCTCCATTCCCACTGTGGTCGTTTGGTTCGACCAAGCTGCCTATTGCAAGATGACACACCCAACAACCATCCTCTCAAGTATTGGCTAATTATATATAAAAAACGAAACGTCCTGATCTCCAAAAGAATGTTTAGAAATTGGCTATGAGACTTAGTTCGAGAATCACTTCATTTTTTTCACCCTTATGAAACCAGACAACCTTATGAAAAAGTAGGCGAGCTGTTGATGATAACAAAACAGCAACTTTTGTAGAACCCATATCTAGATTACAAGCACGAATGAACAGGAATGAGGAAATTTCCACCAGCCAGACAAAAACAACCACACAACGCTCCCAGAGACACCGACGTGCCAAACAATCAGTCAACGAGGGGCAGCCACTTTGTTTTAGCTATTATTGGTCAGTTGGGCTTGCTGACCGCAGGCAGCAAAGACTCGGGCAACTGGGGTTTCTCCTCCAACTTGCTGTACTCTAGATGGAACTCTTTTGGCACCTTGCGCCAGCTGTTTACATCGAAAAAAAAGTAGGTTCCCCGCTCGTAGAGGGGTGTCTTCTGAACAGGCTCCATGCCCGGTGCTCTAGTCATCCAAGCCCTTTCATCTTTGTGGTATCTCCAGTCCCTGTTATACCTTTGTTCGGGAAAAAAATGAGCAACATCAAATTAAAAAATAATACCTCCATAAAATCATAACTAAAATGCAATATGGCTAGGTACTATTGAGAAGTATCAATGTTGGGGTTGCGGGGTGCGTGAGTTTACAGCAGCAAAAGGAATCATGGAGGGCAACTCACAATTCTGCTGCCACAGCCACCTGGAGGAGATCTCCACCATAGACATAGAAGAGGAAAAACAGCAGGTCGTCCATGTACCGATTGAGACGGATAGGCGCAAGTTTATCTCGTACGTAGACGTTGGCAAGGTACTCCGTCGGTACGTGGTAGTCTGCAATGAAAAAGGAGTTGAATCACCCCAGAAAACAATCTGAAAAATATTTCTAATAATAAGAGGCATTAAACTGCATGGAAGTAAAACGTAAGATGAAAATTACAATTGGGGATAACTAAAGACACGTTTGTGAGATTTACCCCCGACTTGCACTACGACATGTGTTGCAAATTGCTTGCAATTACATAAAATAGCTTAATGCAAGCTCTACTTATTTCACATATTTTGGCATAATCACTAACAATATCTAATTGCCTAGCTAAGTAGGGAAGGCCTGCTTTCTGCCCTTAAATGAATTTAATAATTCAAATAAAAATATCTGAGCAATTTACCAATATCCTGAGGTCTGCATGGAGTTTCAGACCATGGGGACTGAAATGAAGGATAGAGAGGCCTGGGAAAAAATAAGAATGATTATGAAGATTAGAGTAAAATATAAACTAACTCTTGGTGCGCAGAAAATTTTTTTTTTACTCACTCGCTCTGATTGAGATTTAATCCTAAGGTGGTGAGGTCAATTCCAGGTGTTAGGGCTACCAAGTTTGGATCAGTGTCTGCTGCCCTGATAAACGCCAACAATCCGACTACACCGAATTGATCCCCTATCATACTGCTGGGAACATTTGTCATAGTACCTGCCAATTGAATGCATGACCATCAATTTTGTAAGAGTTTCATGTTCCAGAAGAAATATAAATGAAACTAAAATATCCTCTAGGGTGTTAGTGCTTTGCAACATGACAAAATATTCACCACAAACTAAGGCTATTTCGAATGCTACCGTGGTGCTTCTTTCAAGCACAGACGGTATCTGACATTGGCAAAGGGAAAACTCACCATCTGGATGGGATTGGATGCCTCTTCTTTGAGTTTGACCAACTGTTTTGTCAGCGAAAGTTTTGTTGTTGCTGTCCTTGACTGCTACATCATAGTTCCCTCCCGTAGTTGTCTGGGGAATGTTTTAATTTCATATTAATTAAGATTTGTTCTGCTGTCGGCTAAAAAAGTTGCAACGTTTAAGCAATGAAATCGGATTTAAAGTCCTCACTGTTTTAATGGAACTGTCATTAAAATTGGAAGTTGTGGGATCTGTATTTCAGAAACAATTTACAATGTCACTTTCCAAACAAAAATGCTACTGAATGTCATTACACCATTCAATTAAAGTCTTTAAATTAAATTAAAGTCAATTAAAGACTATCAAATGTCGGACACAATGTCATTCACTTCCAACAGAAACATAAAAATTCCACACACAGTTTCATTATTCTGAAACAGAAATATGAAAGATTTAGATATCCATTATGTATAGATGGATTATTACTATTATTAAGAAATATTCAATTCAGATCTTAGCAGCTTGCAAAAGTTTCAATAACTAACTAATATTACACAAGTATTAAAAATATACAAAGGAACAAACTTTGAGCCCCAGGCAATGCAGGAAAATCTTCTTGTTGGATCTGAAACTCAGATGTTGGCTCTTGTTTGTTGACCATGTTGACTGAAAAATGTATAAAAAGTCATAACTTCAATGTTCTAGTTCTGAATATTCATTAGCAGCCCACTGTAGTCAGTCTTATTTACATGCTTTGAAAATCAAAACCATCAGATAAAACTAGGTGACAATTAACCACTTCACAATTAAGGAAATACCAATATAAGCATTTGCATTCTTGAGAGTGTCAATCCTTCTAAACCACAAATGCTGTATATAGGTTTTGTGGCTGATTAAATAGACCAAATATTCTAAGTCCAGTCCACAAGTAGAAACAAAAAGGCCTACACAGGACAGTTGCATAACATAATAAGTGATCAGATTTGGCAGTTAGAATTAAGTTAGAATTAGAAGTTATCATACAAAAGAACAAGCCTTAATGTAAGCTTAGCTTATCACTTATTAGTATTAACATTATTTTGTAACAGTTATTTATAATAATTTAAAATTAATGTAATATATTATAACATTTATAGGTATAACATGGACGTAATTTCAGCAGAGAGTCCTCTAAGAACACGAGATCTCGAGAGTTATTGGAATGTGGCTCGAGAAAGTTCTTACCATAATTTCGAGTAGGCAAAACTTGGTTCTGAGTTGTGTTCCTGCTGCCACCTAAAGAAGGGAACTGAATGTAATCAAGACTTGGACCTGCTTGGTGAGCTATGTCATCTGAATGGATTGAACGAATTCAACTCTATCAATTCACAATGCATTGGGCGTGAATGACGTGAATTGAAAAACGAACAAAGGAACCGAGCAAAATGAATAGCAAACGGACTACTAACTGAATTGACGGGAGAAGTTGGACATTGTGTTGTTTGAACTGCAAAGTCAAGATATCGATTGTATTTCAATCAAACTGAGATACACTCTTCAGACCCATCACATGCCAACGTAACTATTTGCATATCATACGATGCAGCCGGCCGCCCGACCTAACAGCAGCATTTCAATTAACGAAGTTATTATTTCGAGCAAGCCACATATATGTTCAATATTACGTTACATCGAGGAATTTTGTGTGATCTCGGAATGAAATAAATTCAAAGACCAAAAGAGTCGACCATAATTATAAATAAGAAAACGTAAACAAGGGGGCAGGAGCCAACGTAGAGAAATCGTTAATTATAAGTATGAAACATTCCCGACCTGAGCAGGTTGTTTGTTAGTTGATTGGACCTTTGCTTCATTTGGTTGAGATTTTGCTGAGAACTTAAGGAAGCTGATGACATACCCAACATGCCCCTAATCAAAAGGGAAAAGAAATGGTTGAAAAAACATCCATCCACTATTGCTTGTGTCCATCAGTCTGACATTATATATTTATTAATAACGTATATATTTTTAATCTTGACTTCAGCAAATTACATAATAAATAAAATGATGACAAAATAATGACACGATAAATAACAACTGACATGCAATCTTTCCAAATTGTCATCATTGAAAAGTGATCAACAATGAGTAAATTTTAATTATAAAATTTCTAATGACAACTGAAAATATTTTGAGGTGGGAGAGAATTTATTATTTAGCATTCAGAATGGAGAAATGCTTGCTCGTTATTGTACATTCAATAAAGCCATTAAAAGCTCCGACAGTAACTCGACAAGAGCACGATAACGTCTTGAATAAGAAATCATCCGACACATGATTTGGCTTGTACATGGGATTCAACAGATGCTATTTTAAATAATACCAATTGCTATAAAAATAACTATAACAAGTTTGCAATGTACTATGCTTTACCAAAACGTAACCAAATGTAAAAAATACTACATACTAAAATAAGGCATAAAATTAACCTGCTCGGAGATATAGGCTGAGGTCGTGACGATTGATTCTGCTGTAGCGTCAAGTGGAAGTTGGAATTCAAGCCCATGTTATTGGACATGGTGTTGGGAAATGGGAAATTTGAGTTGGCAAGAACTCGTTGTGGTAGACCCATACCTCCTGCACCTAAACAGGATTAGGAGTTGCCATTAACTCTTATATAACATGATTGATAGCATTACAGAAGCCAGGCTTTCAAAATTTGAATGTAAATCACTTTTGACAAATTTTTACAGAGAAATGTTTTAAGTGAGGGAACAGAAAATTTTGAACAAAAAAAGCATCTTGCTCATCAAGGAGATAACATTCGGCAATAAATTTCAAAGAGATTCTTAAATTACATTAAATTTTATTAAATATACATTTGCTGTCAAATTATAGTGAATATCAGCACAATCCAAGATAATGCAATTTCGTCAGATGTGCTTCTAAATGGTTGACGTTGTCCTAAGAAAACATGACCGTCAGCAACAAACGGGAATAGAAGATATAAATAATCACAAAAATGAGCATGTACTCATTATTTTCAAAGACATGATTTATGTCAGATATCAATAGCCACCTTCAATGTGTAATGAGATATAAGATTAATGATAAAAGATGCTAGTGTCAAAAAGAAGATCCTCATTCTCTGAGTTTAAATCCTTAACGAATTAACAATTATTTGACCATTTTAAACCTGGCTCAAAACTTTTATGTCTCTACTGCTCAATATCCATTGAAATTCAAACCTATTTTGGTCAAAACGGCCTTGAAGATATCATGCAAATACAGAATTGACATCAAACCAGAGAGAAAATTATGTAACGAATTGCAGTACAATTTGATAATCATGTAGGCATGAAATTTGTTCAAAATATTCTAGTAGTAAACCCTTTTTACTGAAATTTGACAACATTATATTGAAAGAACTGCATATGATTTATTCACATAAGACCAAAGCCTGGGAAGAGGAAATAGAAACTTCCTATTTTATATTAATATCACTCATAAATCATGTACAAGATGGAAACTTAAATGACTCAAATCAAGAAGTTAATTTAATAAAAATGTGTACGAATGTCAATTCTACATAAGAACATCATTAAGCACATTATTTTCATTCGGGGGAGAAATGCAGCATTCGTTGAAATGGTGAACACAACTTACAAAAAAAGTGAAATTATGCTAAGCACAATGAAATGCATTTGTCCATCGCCAAGCAAAAACTCCAGGTACAAATATGCTTAAATCTTAAAACATAAAGTTGCAACTTTATACACATGACAAGGGAAGGTCCAAGTTACTTGCAGTAATAACAGCTCAATAGTGCCCCATTGAATTAAGTAAGCAAAAGCATTTTAAAAAATAATCGTTTGCTATTGTATTGAACAAATGTAGATTGTTCAACTCACTTAAAAACTAAAATCAGCTTCAAATGCACTTGTATATGCCCAACACTAGGCATCACAACTCATTATAAAGAGAATGCAAAAGCACCTACAAGACCGTTAATTAAATTATTTAGATAATATTAGAAATGGTTACAAAGTCTTTTGCAGAGGTTGCATTGAATAGTTTAAAATATTTATCATTATAAAATTCTTCCAACCAACCTGACAGCTGGCTGTAAATATTGGAGCCAAATGGCGTCGGTGAGCCCATCATCTACAACAAAATGAGTACTAATAATAAATGTATTCTAAAGATTCTAGCGAGCTTACATCAAAGCTGAATCAAAATAAATAAGTTTCTATCGAACCGTAATTTACTTTATGGAAAATATCCCCCACAAGTCGCAGAGATTTGGATTAAAATCACAATTTATAAAGTGTGAGAAATTGTTGAAAGATTAAAATCCGCAGACACACAATCACACCAAAACTGGTCGCAATTTTGAAAACTTCTGAATGTTTTGTTCCGTGAAAATGTATCTGAACACTTCCGTTAAAATGGCGAAAGCATTGTTTAAAAGACGTGTTTGATTTATTCTACTTTTATTTTTAATTTAGAACAATTATCACTGTTAAAAATAATTGTAGTTTAAGGCTAAATTATATTTTTAAAATTTCAGACTAGAATATCCAGCACTATTTTATGTGGAAATGGCAACAGTTACAAAATTTGGTACCTGGTTTTGAAATCATATTCACAAAAGTTCTAGAAACTATTGAACTAGTACGTGGCTAATAAATTTGAATGCATCGTATGACCAGGATATGAATATAACTTCATTAGCTATAACTTCAATCACAATAGCTGAAGTGTTATTGTATAATGCTGATACTGAAAAATTAAAATAAGCTAATTGTGAGAGGCCGCCACTTAACTTTTGATTTCAAGAATGTAATTTAAAACTTTTTATGTGCACATAAATAATTAATTTCACACTAAAGATACGTAATGAAAGCAAAGACGCTAGTAATTTCGTTATCGAAACTTAGGGTTAGGGGATTAGGTTATAACACGTAATAAATATTGATGTCAGAAGCTTTCCTAATGGAGTAATAATACCGGAGCTGTTTTATGATCAATAAATGCACCCCCGCGGCTAGGCCTATGGTCAGCAACCATCGGACAAGGCCTGGTTTTAGTTTTGGCTGCTATTGCTTCTATTTTTAATTGGCTCTAAACATCCACCATGCTACACAAGATTCAATCTTTAAAAACATATTTAAAATTTAAAGCATTTGTATCACTTGTTTCTAATAGTTTTTCTTCCTTTGGCATGAAGTACTCTGCAATAAATAAAAAATGATAACCAACTTCGAAGAAAATCATTTATGGATTGTCTAAATAAAAGCTCATCTACCTTCCAACCAGATCAATATCAAAGTTTCCTGTCATCGATGTAAGATGCGAGGTCTTTTCGAATGTGACTTGGTCTATGAGGTAATGATAGGTTTAGTTCACTTTGTCTCGCCCTTAGTAAATTATTTTCCACATTTTCCGAGTTTTTCTGAACATATTTAGTCCCTTTGATATTTATTTGATAGCTGGTAATTTCAAAATATGTCAATAAATTATTATTACTATTATTATTATCACCCCTTATCGTCGACCACATCGTGGCACCGATCGACATTTCCAGACGCTTACACTTCCGACTCCTGGATATAAAAATAGCACAAACATGATCGCAGAGGAATTAGCCAAAAATCCAAATCAAACTCTCATGTACCTTTTCCGACTTAACCAGGAGAAACCCAGAACGTTCCGAGTCCGTTGCATGCGGACGTTAATATTCAATTTACAAATATTCACATATTCATTAATTACTATTAATTAAAGCGGTGCATGCTAATGGACCTAATTATTCATGGCAATGCATAAATTAATGAATTAACAAGCCGGTGTGCGATGTTAATTAATTAATTAAAAATTAATTTCTGGTTCACTGAAGTTCTATAACATCGTCACGCCGTGAATTTGAGCCCGTTTGAAATCATTATTTTGCATAAATTGCGTGTTATAAATTGTTGTCCATAATAAATAACAGTCATCTTTCCCTAATAGCCATACCCCATGCATTTCCATCCCCTGTGGCGCACTCGTTACTCCTACGTAACTCCATCCATAAATCCTACACGAAACATTGTAACCATCGCAATTTTTAACGTATCTAAGCGCTTGGCGAATTAGTTTACAAATATTTTGAAGTAATGCTGAACGGAGGTTAAATTGTTGCAGTTATCACTGATTACATGGTGACATTTATTTTGACGACAAGTAACATTAGTATGTCACAGACGGTTGTGATAGCGTTGATGATAACGATGACGGTGATAATGGGCATCACAATGAAAAATAAAGTACACGTTGAGTTTAAATTATTGTATGGAAACATCTTCGATACTTTTCCATCCTTATTGTGTTCTCCATGCGATAAAAACACAAATTTAATAAAATAAATCCAATAAAGGCCTTAAATAAATTCATCAAATCGAGAATAATTCAAACGAAAACATTTTACAAAAATTCCCCTCCAAAAATTCAAAAGCATTTTCAAAATTGTTTCAACGATTCAGGATTTATTTTTCATTTTTCTGGACGGAAATTTGTCGAACGATGGAAGATTTTTTCAGCATGGAATGAATGACGTCATCGAGTCTCATTTCCATTCATCTGTTCGCGGAGGCAGTTTGTTCAAATAAATAAATAAAAAAATAAATAAATAAAAACAGAAAAATAAAAAGCCGCCAAAGTCGTTGCCATGGGAACGACTCCGGGTGAATATTGTTTACGAGGGGGTGTGCTTAAATGAGAGGTGGTTCTTGGTAGTCAGGTGATGCATGATCATCCTTGTGGTCATCATCATCGTAATCGTCATCGTCATCGTCGTCGTCATCTTTACCACGATGACGTACCATGTATCTTTACCGTCATCATCAATGGCTAATTCGCTAACTGATTGATGGGTTTATTTATTTGTTTATTTGATTGCAAAGAAATGTACTTCATCCTTATGAACGACGACGTCAACCACTTCACAAGAACATCACAATCATCACCGACATCTTTATTGGCCAATTCCTGGCCTCAAATCACGCCCACCATCATCGTCTTCGTCTTCGTCTATATCATTTAATGCTTTCAACGGTCTTCATCCTCATATTTCTTGCATTTTTGATCCCAGGAGACCCGAAACACGACGACGATGACGATGATGATGTTGACAGCGATGATGACTTTGTAGTCAAGAAGGTCATGTATAGTAATGGCATCTTTAATTCTTTTCTTTTACATCATTCTAAGGTTGTTGTTGCTGTTGTTGAAGGTGATGATGATGACGATGGCGACGACGATGACGATGATGATGACTCTCACGATAATGGCGCTTTACAAATGAACATATTATTGTTATTATTATTATTATTGTTGTTGTTGTTGTTGTTGTTATTGTTATGATGATCATTTTGTTTGAGACTGACTACCACAAAAAATTTCATAAACCAATTCCAGAATGTATGCACCAGAGAAGGTTTGCTTTCCACCCAACCTCTGGGAAAGCTGACATGACGTCACTTACCCAGCCCATAACCAAAAAAACATTTAATAGAGTAACTCACCATAGCGCAGTATGGGTGGTTAGCTTTTATTGAAAAATAATTCTCTTGATTCATAATTAATAGCGAATAAAAATCAATCAATCATCATCATCATCATCATGAGGAGGAGGAGGAGGGAGGACTACAAACGAGAATGAACAACTAAAATGAAGATTCAGACGATCAACAAGGTGGAACTGATGCATGGTCGAAACTAGAAAAAAAGTTTCTCTATTGGGATCGACTCCTAAAAGCTGTCTCCTATGACAAAGAAAAAGATGGCGATGAAGACGATGATGGTGATGATGATGATGATGATGATGTTAGTGGTCATGATGATGGTAGTGGTGATAGTGGCTATGGTGGCGATGATGGTGATGATGATGATGATGAGGCAAGCAGGTTTTAAGAAGCGCTCTAACAAGCTCACTAGGAATTTTAATTTTTTCGCTTAGCTACACATTTAGGGAAGATGAAGAAGACAACGACGGTGGAAACGCTGCTGAGTTTAATACTAAGACGATGATAACGACGACGACGTCGATGATGATGATGATGATGATGATGATGATGATGATGATGTTATTTGAAGGGTGATTACGAAGACACCGAGGATCTTGATGAAAATGGCGATTGAATAACTATGGATTAATCGACGAGGCGGAGAAGATGGATGGAGCAATTGGTGATGACAAAAGATGAAACACTACCGCTACCTAGTCGTTACGATATCTTTTTCTTTTCTGACGACGACAATGAGGATGATGACGACGACGACGAGGATGACGTTAACGATTGAATAATAGCAAGATAATTCGACATAATAGCGATGACGACGACGACGACGATGACGGAATCGTCACGTGGCCTGCTCTTCGAAATTGTTTGAGGCGAGGAGGTGGTAAGTCCGATCCTTCTGGCGTCTAACCTGCTGGCAGCTGGAACTTGAGTGGAATGTCGGGGTGGGAGATGAAGCCCCGTTCGAAAGGTCTTGAACTTTGCTTGACCTCCTGAACAAGGACACTGCTGACCTGCAAGGAACAGCGGGGAAGCCGCCCTGGAGCTTCGAGAACTTTGGCTTGATAGGGTCGGTGGAACGGGCTGGTTGTCTTAAGCCTGGTTGTGTAAGTGGTGATTGATAAGCTGTTGATTAAATTTATTTAATTAATTATTAATTATCAATTAATTAAATATTAAGCAGTAACTGTATAATTATTAACTTATTACTAATTAATTAATTTTATTTTAGGTAATTAATTTCTTATTTATTAATTAAATTTAGCGTAAGTAGGTCATTAATTATCAATTACTTAATTCAAATCAAGTCAACTTGTTAATTAATTAATCTATTCACAATTAAAGGGTTGATTTTAATTTAGTTATTTATTAATTAATCATTAGTTATTAATAAATTAATTTATTTATAAATGAATGTTAATTTTTTTATTAAATGAAAAGATGATTTACACTTTTCAGAGGATGATTTTTCGTCGTTATTAATCAGTCGCCACTTTGAAGTTCTTGTTTTTTTTGTTTGTTTTTTTTTTTAATGGGGATTTAGATTTTGTCTAATCTTGTTCAAAAGTTATTTAAAATTGATTAATGACAATATTATCAAAGATAATGTCATAATAAAATAAAATATTGACAATATTATCGAAAATAATGTTTTAACTTGCCTAGCGCCTTCGACGTTAGTAACAGGGTCATCGATTAGTTTTAGAAATAGATGTAATAATTGAACGAGGTATCTATAGACGTTTAATACTTACAATCGGTGGAAATATTTAAAATAGGTTCATCGAAATTTGGATATTAAGTCAAAAAAGGTGTGGTTTATCATGTTTTTTGGCCAAGAGACGGGCAAAAGCCAACTCACGACTTTGGGTGCCTAACCCTACTTCTTACCCTGCCATTCACGGACGTAGGTCTCCTTAAGCCACTGTAAATTAATGTTAGGTCGAGTCAAGTTAAGTTGGGTTAAGGATATCCAACATGAACCACACCACTCCATTGCAGGTTGATTGCACTCAGTCGACGGGAGGATTAATCTTACACTCGGACGTCATTGACAACGAGTTATTATTTCCACGATTTATTTTGAAATCATGCTGGCGGGTGAATTGTGTGCATGGATGTGAATTCCGTGTAGAGATGCGTCTACTATGCGTGGATGCACACTGCATGCATGGATGTGAATTCTGTGCATTGAATGCTTCCAAGAGCTCCACGAAAGTGCTGACATTACTGCCATGTCGTTGAATGAGCTTTGACGCCTGAGGGATAACATGCAACAATACACGTGTTAACGCCCGGTTGGATGGTCTTTACCGCCCATTCATGACTAAGATGGCGAGGACGCGTTTTATTACTTGGAAATAATTTGGTCTCAAAGTGTGACTGAATGAAAGAAAAATTTATAATTTAATGTAAATAAATATTTTAAATTTGCGGTTGTTATTTTTAGATTAATTTAACACAATCATGAAATTTCTTATTTAAAAAACTTAGAAATTCTTTAAAAAAATTGACTTTGCTAAATAAGATACAGCCGATTCTCATGACGTGTTCGGAACCAGATTTGCGTCACCAATAAATAACTCACATGGGAATAAGTTACAAACACGAACCAACGTCGTGTACAAGGCGCTAGATAAATAGAGCTCATAATAATTCATTTTTTTCTGATGCAATTTCATAATAAAGACGACAAACCTGGCATGCAGGTTGGCCGAATGGGTTACGTTCCTGCATAAGGCGGTAATGGCAACAGTCGTAATGTTTTCGAAACCCAGCCTGAACTGCCGTAAGCGCCCTTGGTAAGGAGCGCTATATAAATTATTTAACAAAAAAGCGCCTCTGACGCTATGCATATGGCGCTATATAAATGGACTACATTTACAAACTATGATAAAAGTCGATCATCTAGAAATAAACTCAACAACGGACAAGGCATAATTCAGAGGATAAAAGATGTTGTAAGATGAAGGTTTATGTATTTATATGATTCGTTTCACAACTAAGACTATTTTTTGGCTTATCCAATGGCTTAGCTAGGGGGGGTGAGTCTAAGGGGCGCCAAATTGATAAAGCTAAGGGGGGGGGGGCACCAAATTATCACCATTGGATACCAAATTAATAATGTTAAGGGGGCACTAAATAATCAATTTCGCTCCGGGCGCCGAAACCTCTAGCTACGCCACTGGACGTATCCTAAAATGCTGATGTAGATTACCTTCCATAACGTAACTAGACGGTTCTCCCACAATGGGATTCGAATCCGTGCTGCCATGACGAGGAGCTCAAGTCTTAACCATTAGACTATGTAAGGGCACTTATCTTAACATGTTGTTATAGTAGTATTAATTAACTAACATCTTATTTATTTATAAAATAAATATTTATAAAGCGCTGCTTTCTAAGAGCTTCTTCGGCGGCATTCCATGCTTGAATACGACAACAGAGCGACTCGTGACATTAGCAACTCATCAAGGGAGGTTACCCTAAGAGTAAACTTTCATCTGACCTGATCTTTTGGGGTTCACCTCCAGTTCGTTGATGGCGATGATTTTGGTCCTGCAAAGAACACATTTGAGTGTGGCAGTCCCTTGAGCTATGACTGTTTGGATGGTTCTAAGGAAGCACCTCTTGCAAAGTACAGCATGTCTACAGGGCATCGTCTCTATGCGGGCAGGACAAGCCAAGCAGACGACACACTGTCGGCGAGAAAAATTGTTACATTTAAATTCTGGGTTTTTTTTTTAATATTTTATAATTCATTGCACCGAATTATACTGAGCTGATTAAATTCAAGTATACATTTTTATTGATCGTTTCATTGTATTTTATTAGATTCTAATAATTGTCATAATAATAATAATAATAATAATAATAATACAATAAATAATAATAATAATAATACAATAAATAATAATAATAATAATAAGCGAATTTATATAGCGCCGCAAGCGTAAGCACCAGGGGTCCTTTGTGGAGGTGCTAATTAATTACTCAATTAATTAAATAAATCGAAAATTTAATTCACAAAAAAACATGGCTTCGATCGAACGATGGTGGTCTCTCGCTGATTACGACGCTAAAAAATCTGAAAAGTCTTTTCCTCCGCTGATTGTTCCAAGTCACGGAAACTTTAATCACGGAAGGAATTTAAACATTTTTATTTCTGTCTCATCAGACTTCTGGTCGCTTTCATCTTCATCGTGGTTTCCAAAATTATCGAGCGGCGACCGTGGGCATCCATAGCGACCGTGAAAACCCCTATTAGCCATTATCATCCATAGCAACCGTGGGCATCCATAGTAACCACAATAAGCATCCACAATAACAGTAACATTCATAACAACAACCCAAAGCATACACAGCAACGACACCCCTACAACGAGAACAGTTCAATTCTGTCAACGAGCAGTGAAACAAATTGCTCTCTGGAAAATGTGGCATGAAATTGTAGGCGTGGATGTCATTACGCTGCCATTATTTTGTGTTCTGCCAATCAAACTTCGATATCAGCCGACCCCGTGTGTTCAACAGGCAAGATTATTTGCCAAGACCCTCGAGTTAATGAAAGTTCATGTGCTTCAGGCCAACGGTCAGGGGTTAGATTTGTTGGAATTGATGTGTAATGGAAATTTATTAAAGTTAATGAGTCCTTCGGGATCATAACCAAACACTGGCATTTGATTGTAGTTGTAGTTCATTTATACAGCGCCACATGCAATAAGCATATTGCGTCAGAGGCAATTTTTGTTAGCCATTTATGTAGCGCTCCTTTCTAGCCACAATGCGACTGCTGCCATTATTGCCTTAAGCAGGAACGCAACCATCTGAGCTAACTTGCACGCGACTTGCAACTCCCGCCACCATCAATAAATTGAATATAATGTTATTTATGAAAAAAAAAAAGATTTCATGACGAAGATCATCAAACGATTTTTTCATTCACTGAATGAATTGCAATGCACCGAACACGAATGCGTTCGCGTGTCTTTTGTCGAGGAGAACAAAACACGAGCAGACGATAAGTGGAAATCGAAAGCAAGGCGCGTAACAGCTTCACAAGAGCAGCACGATGCTGGAGAACAGCCATTTGGAAGATTTACAGAGCAAGCTGGAGTGGATTTGCTTTTGTTCGCCGACATCAACTGTCCGATGTACGGATTGGAGTTTATTGACAACCGACTTAATTGGGCTGCAGACGCAAACAAGATGGCGCGCGACAGGATGAAAAGAGGCGTAACAAATTATAATACTATTGTTACTAGAACATTAATAATAATAATAATAATGTATTTTATTTAAATCAAAATTTTAAACTTTAATTTATATAATAGATTAAATATAATTATAATAAATAGTAATTATTATTGTTAATATCGTAACTCATTGCTCAATATTACGCATTCAGTGAATCCCAGATGCTCCTTAGTATTAAATAATAATTTCCAAATTGTACCGTATTTCCCCATGTATAAGGCGCACCTTGATTTGGGGAACCGACATTTGGAAAAAAATTATAACAATAAAGTTATTGAACTCAAGTTTTATTCATCGCAAAATTCACACAACTCATTCATCATCAAGGAATAAGTAAAAAAATCTACAAGTACTTCTTAAGTTAAGTTTAAAAAAGTGCTTCTTGACTAAATAATCGAGGCAGAACAAGTCTCCACAAGGCTTCCACTCTCATCTCCAGAGAACAAAATGCTTTGGAAACTTCGGGAAAGGAAGGAAATAAATGTGGATGAGAAATGAAGGTTGAAACTCTAAAAGTTACGACACTCGATACTTAAGACATCTTAAAGCATGTTAAATTATCTTAAAGTCTTTGGAAAAGACTGGAGTAAACTTTGGCAAAAATAGAGTTGGTATTGAGCAGATCGAAAGTTTTTTTTTAAATGACTTTTGACAAATAAAGAAATTTGTCTTAAAGTGAATATAAATTTAAAGAATAAAATGATAAATCAGTTTCTTGGATTCTGCGAAATGAGAGAATCAATGAAATGCCTCGAGTTGAATTGATGACTCCTCGCGTCTCCATCAGATGAAGAAACTGTCTGCAGCAGCTGCAGGTGCCACTTGACATTTCAGATTATGTCATTCATATTTTTTGGAAGTGAATCAAAATACAAACAAAAGGTAATTTCAATATTTAAATTCTCTCATTAAAATACAATTTGAGACAATTATTAAAAATTATAAAAAATATTTCCCAGAAGCATCACGAGTGACCGCGGACTTATAAATGAAGTTTTAAGACTAAAAATCTCCCAAAATTCTTTCAGATTTTGAAATACTAGTTCCGCTCAAAAACGTAAAATTTCTGCAGAAAAGTTGTTATTTTCTCAAAACTTTTAGTTGCAAATTCCCTTCAACCCCCGCCATTTTGTTTCGCGACGTAAAGATCAAACACTCCTCCAAAATTACACCTCTCCGTCATTTCCCGAGAGGTAGTCCAAGAAAGAGAGAATTTAAATGAAAATTTTCAAGAAAATATAAAAAAGGTTCTTTTGAAATAATTGTCGAAACTTCATGAGATCGTACGTTAGAGATAAAAGAACTGATGTATGCTTCAATTATCTTCTTCAAAGACCAATAAAGAAGCCTAAATGGCTTCTTTACGTCTTCCTGCAGGAATTAATTTGGCTTATTAAACGACTTCAATTCACGAACTGTCCAATGTCGAATCTCACATTCGGATATTTTTATGCAACTAAATTTTATCAATAGAAAGATTCAAAAATCTGCTAAATTTACTTGTAGAAAAAAACTTCTAGCATCTAACTTTGAAAAGAATTTGTAGTAATAATGAACTGAAAAACAGTTTTTGAATTAAATTTCTTTAAATCAAAATCTAAAATCAATTTGTCAAATCTTTAAATCATTTTTATCCAGCAACAAAAAAACAAACAAAAAACTAATTTCCCCAGCAAATATTCGGTCCTAAATTCACACCGCCCAGACAAGGCAATGCAATCCCGAATGCAATCACTGACCCTGGTAGGCAGTGAGTCTTAAATTCTGGAGATGCGAACATTTTCCCAGTATTTTTTTATGCATGGAAAAATAAGTTTATGGTGCTGGAAGGTGCTACGAGACATTACGATGTTTGCCGTCACGGACCAGTGAGTCTATCGCTGGCTGATGACGTCGACGACGACCACGACGATCCACGTTTGCTCTCTGGTTGCTATGGCAATCAATAAGTTGTTTTGAGGGGTTGGGTTTGGTTTGAGTATCATATCTATGCATAGTAACGGATAATATTTACAATATAATAATAATAATAGTAATAATAATAATAATAATAATAATAATAATAATAATAATAATAAAAACAATAACAACCGATTGTGAACATCGTTGGTGTTATTAACAACAGTGCACTTATTAAGTGATATAATCAATGTCTTTTTGTTTATTTCTTATTTAATTCCATAACATGGAATGACTTAAAATAAGTAAGCATCAAACTATTCCAATAATTAAAGTAATTAACCATTACATAAATTCATCCAACATGTACAACTTTGGAAAATTAACAAGGTGAGTCGTCCTCAATGAAGCCTTTCAATGTTCGTCGGATGATCGGTGATGATGATGATTTAATTTGATAAGTGATGGAAGTTTTGTCGAAATTTTCGGTAAATTAATGATTGTTAGGTTCGTTATGATTTGTTGTTGCAGTAAAATTATACGATCATGGCAAGCATTATTCCTAAATATCTGATGCTTTGCATTCGGTGCAAACATCATCATCATCATCAACATTTTCTTCTTCATCATCATCATCTCATCAGATATCCATGGACTTTGGAGACCTCTGCCTGCCACAACCGAAGCATTGTCCGGAGGAAATGTTTTCCATAATCCGGCAGTGCTGGGATCCGTCGCCCGACCAGAGGATCAGCATCAAGGATATTGTGAGGGACATCAGGCAATGCGTCAATAAAGGTTCGGTCATAAGAATGATTCGGTCACACTTTATCATCATCATCGTCGTCATCATCATCATCATCGACAAACCTGTACACCTTATTCTTCACCATCATTCCAGTCTTGAGTGGAATTTAATGGAATGTCACAATTATTTCTAAATTTCTGTCCGTCGATCTTCATGAGAAGATAAATTTTATGTGGCTCGAAGTGTTTGGTGCCCTTTGAGGAGCACTTTTAACTTTGTGGTCGAACAATGACTTCCTCCTCTGCATTCATTCAGTCGACTTCACTCGTCAACTTAATTTCAACCTTCTTAATCCTTCTGAGTGACCACAGGTGGCGGCGGCTTTTACAACATATACGACGACCCAGGTGCCAGGAAAGAACCTGCGAAATCTGGGTGAGCCTTTACTTTTCAATAAACATCTGGATTCATCTTGTCATAAATATGGGTGATGGTAATGATGATGATGGTGGCGGTGGTGATGGTGTTGTTCGATGGTGTTAGCGATGGTGATAACAAGGGTGACGATGTTGTCGGTGATGGTAATGGTAGCGATGAAACCTCAAAACTTCAAGAGTCAGAGTCAAGAGTCCGATAACGAGCACAAATGGAGCTGTTGCGAATGGCCATCAGGACTCCTGCACCAGCGAGACTCCTCTCATCGGTCGAAACTCCGACCGATCGTCCCTCGCACGCAGCACATCTGAGGACTCCCATCTGAGCAACACCACCAGCAACACCACAGTCGTCTTCAGCTCTGGAGATTTTGGTCGATGTTATTCTGTTGTCATTCATTTAAAAATCAGAATCAGCTAAATTACGACACTCGAATCACTTGGAGCTTCGTAATCGATCCATATAATCAACACATTACCTATTTTAATTCAATACATGATATTCTTATTGGATCAGATGAAAATTTTCAATTTGGCATTTTTAACAAATTAAGCAGGCATCTTGAATGGCCTGTATGTGCAGGGTCTGATATCAAAGCACCAGTTGAGGGTGAAATTTTCTGACAAGCCCCTCGGTCAAGTAAGAAGCCCCTGTCAATTGTGGCCATGTTTTTGTTGAAATGGGGATATCATTTAGCATCGTATCACGTGTTGCTGACAGGGGCACTACGGGGAGGTCTACAAGGGCGAGTTCACGGGGGACGACGGAAAGGTCGTGCCGGTGGCTGTCAAGTGTCTCAAGAAGTCCATGTACTACAAGTACTACAAGGAATTTGAGAAGGAGTTCAGAATCATGGAATCGCTCAAGCATGAAAACATCGTGCAGGTCATCGGTCGGTGCGACGAGTTTGAAGGTGATTGTGACGATGATCGTATTTTGAAATCATGAAGCCAGAAGCCCGCGGCATTATTCTTGTTTACGAGAGAACATTGTTGAGATTAGAAGGTCTGAAAAATGGATCTCAATTTCGTTGTTGTTGGTTTTTAAATTGTGCAAAGAAATTAAACTTTAAAAACTCCCATCCTAATTTCAAGAGAGTCCTCAAGTACTGGTGCTGGAGTTTGTCGAGAATGGTTGCCTGAGGGACTACCTCAAGAAGTTCAAGGACACCATCGACTTCAAGCAACTGCTTCGGTTTGGATACGAAATAGCACTGGTATCCATTTTCGACTTTTGAATATTTTCTCTTGAATTACGAACCTGACTTGTCTTGTTCAAGATTTGTCTTCAGGTTAAACTGTGTGATATTGCATAGAATGATATGCTGCATTCATAAAATCACTCCTACAATCACTGCTAACGATAACATCGTTATTTACTAGTTACTAGTTACTTATATCACTAGATGTGTACAGATTAAAATGTACATTTTACATACATAAAAGTTACATTTTACATACATTAATAATTATTACAAAAAATAGAATTGTAATTTATTCCACTGTCAGCTTTTGTTTCTCTTGATAATTTAGTTCTGTTAACCTCTTACTGTAAATTAGACAAAATCATTTGAATTTGCTTAACCTGCTAAAACCAGGGCATGCTCTACCTGGCTAATCAGAAGATCGTCCACAGGGATCTTGCAGCAAGGAACGTCCTGGTGACTCATGGTCTCCACATGAAGATAGCAGACTTTGGCCTTTCCAGGGTTCTCTCTCGGGACCGGGACTATTACAGGAGCGATGGGAACAAGGAATTGCCTGCTCCATGGTAAACAATCTTATGTTTTATGTATTTTCCATCCAAGCCATCTTAATCCGATCTTCATTCATTTTCATGGCCACCGTCGTCATCTTCGACATCATCTCCATTGCCAACGTCATAATTTGGAGCTTTTCATCATTGCAACAGGGGACAATGTCCATGTCTGTCACTTCTCTGAGCCAATTTTGTGCATGTCTTCACTAATTAATTTTTTATGTAATTATAATTGATAAATGCAAAAATTATTAACAAAATATTAAATAACAAATCCATTTATAACAATTTAGAATTACCATTAGCATGAACTATTTGTAAATTTTGATAAAGGAATTTCTCTAGTTACTATTTCTTTAAAATTTTTATACTTTTTATTTTTACACACACTCAGGTGTGCACCGGAATCCTTGTTAAATCAGCAGTTCACCGAGAAAACTGATGTGTGGAGTTACGGGGTGACTCTCTGGGAGATCCTCAGTTACGGCGGGTCGCCCCAGTTCTGCGAGGTCAAGGATTTGGTCCTGGAGCTCCATAGGGGTAGCAGGCTCCCCTGTCCAAAGGAATGCCCCCAACCGGTGTACACCTTCATTCTTAAACACTGCTGGGAATACTACCCGAGAGATAGAGAAGACTTCCAGACAATTGTGAAGGACTATCAACGACTGCTTTGACCTCTGAGTTTTTGGAAGCAGTTTATGATTTTAAGTTCCACCTCACTTGAATTTGTCATCAGTGGAACCACGTACTTGTTCAGAGCATTCTGCCGATGCCATCAAATGTTCGTTTGAAGATTATGATTATGATCTAAAATGATGGTGATGATGATGATGATGATGATGATGATGATGATGATGATGATGATGATGACGATGATGATGATGATGTTTTGATGATGATCTAAGTTGTTGCATGAGATGTTGTGCTTACAAACTGAGATATTCACTGCTTGGAATATTGAGAATTATGGTCATCGACTTGTTTATATTTTGTTTGTCAGTCGAAAGTTTCTTTCACAAGCATCCAATAATTCGTTCGACTAACATTGCACGAAGTTGAATCTTCGATCTCTTTTGCAATGAAATCGTTGGTCGTCGTTTGAATACTCTTGTTTAGAACGCAAAGTTCTTGTTTTACTTGTTCTGCATTTTTACAAATTTATTAATTCCTTTTTAAATCATGCAATTGTCGGTGAGAGAGGCTGGCAACACGTGCAAAGTGCAAAGCTTTTGAAAGTTTTTTTTCGCTGACATCGAGACTTGAACTGCTTTTCAAAATTGGCCGTCGTGTCGTGACCTCTCTCTCCAGGCGTTTAAATATTTCTGCATATTTCTGTTTTCGATTTTTTGTATTATTTTCAGTTCCAAAATGTTGTACAAAATGTTGAATCGTTGAAAAGTTGATTTCAAAACTCCAGGGTTTCGAAAAATCAAGATTTTTCAAGGAGGTTTCTACTTTGTTTCAAGTTCTTTTTGTACTTGTGTCTTCAATAGCTGCTGTTAAAACCTTGTTTCTTGTTTGATTGTATAGTAGTAATTGTTACTAATTATAAATTAGTGCCATTATTAAATCGGCCAAATCATTGGTAACCACAGAAGTTGACCTTTTCTTGTTGCGGGTGGGGCTGGTGGGTGGTATCAGAATTGAAGTTCCTGTGTGGGGCCTTGGTCCATAACCAAGCAAGTGATGACTTTGGTTTCAAGTGAGGTGATGAGGCAGCTCATTGAAACTCTGAGTTTACTTCTGTTTCACTCTGAAGGAATTGTAGAACTAGGAAGAGAGACAGGATGAGGATGATGATGTTGCCGATCAGTTGAGATAGCAATCTGCGGATTACGATCTAAAATTGGTTTAAAGTGACTAACTCCATGTGATGCCTTAAGTTGAAATTATGTAGACAAAGTGAAAGCTGAGATTAGCTGACACAGCTTCTGAATCTTATTAAAAAATTGCATTAATTTGCGTGGCATTGCATATTCTTAAAATTGGTCGTCAAAAAATCACTCGAATTCAATCAGGCGTGTACAAAACGGCGTAGCTGTGCGGCACACCAATTATCTGCCGTGTCAGAAAGCAACTCAGTGTAACTAAACCTACAAACAGTTGACGAAACCACTCGGCAACGTTCTTCCTCAAAAAATGCCTGCCTGTCTGAGGACTCTATCATAAGCAACAATGCCGTGGATCAGGAGGAAGAGGCAATTTCAGCGTTCCAACCTTCTTCCACCTCCTCAATTGTTCTTTAGAGTCCTTATTATTACAACAGATTCGCAATCGAGAGAAACAGTTCGCGCTCGCTCGCGTGCAAAGCGCACGTGCTCTAAGCACATCTAGAGATCTGATACGCGGCCAACCTCATTTGCAGCTCGACAATGTTGTTATTCATTGGGCCTCCCAGTGTATTATCTTCAAATGCCTCGCCCACAAACATCTCTCTGAGCCAATCACTGTCTCAAAAGCATCTTTTCCAAGCATTCGTTTAACTTTCTAGACTCCACATTCCATGGCAAACGTTACCTTAAAACTAAAATGCAGGCATTGGGAGGTGCGTAGTAGGAAAGAGTGATGCGGAAATCCTCCGACCCCAAGTCATCGTCCATGATTAATCATTCCACTTGTGAAAATTTAAACTTAAACTTTAAATTTAAATTTAAAGGTTTTCCGACAAGAGTTTTTAATCTCAATGGCAGTTGAAATCACGAGTGAATGTTACGTTCAAGTTAACGTTTTGAATGATTCAAATGTGTTATATTATTGTTTATCAGTTGCTAAAAATTAGCTGATATCAGCTGGTTTAATGTTTGCTTTACTGCCGCGAAAACCAAAAACATTAGTTAGATAAAACGTCATACGCATCGAAATCCGAACTCGCCTGAAAATTCATACTGAAATGTTTAAATATCTTTTTCACTTCCATCCTAAAAAGTCATTTTAAATTGACACAATAACATGATTTATAAATGCGATTTATATTGTCAAAAGTGGTCGGTGGAAGAGCTTATCAAATAGTGTTAAGCATTGGCTGTTGTGAAGAAAGATGGAACACAAAATTTTAAAACATCGCCTTATATGGCAATCGCCATCGTAAATTCACGTGCACCTTGCGATGGACACATTAGGTGTGTACGACGACACGCTCCGGCGAAAGGAACATCTCTCTAAGAGAGATGATAATCATTCTAAATGCGGTTATGATAATGATGATTTAGTTATAATGACGTTTATTAAGTTCATAATGGTGTAGACAATGGTTTTGTAGATATTTATGAGCTGGTTCGACCTTTTAGATCAGTCTAATAAATAGAAATCGCTTACAAAATATCATTTAAATCTTCGAACAACTTCGAATTTCAGTTTTAAACATTTCAAGGCTTGGTTGCGCATGACCTTAGGTGATGCCTTCAGGATCCTATAAATAACGGCTCCATTTAATTCTTCGTCCTTTTGTGAATATTCAGAACGGATAAATGTCTTCTTATCTTGGATTTCTTTATTGAAAGAAGTTAGTATTTTGTGTACGTATTGATACATGTTTTCCCATTGCATTCCTAAAATTTATAGCGTGAGAATTTCTAATGATATTTCCCGTCTGATTAGTAACTTCTTTTGACAAGATTGTGACTGTTCTGTAACATAAATTCAAGCCTGTAATGTTGGTTTATTGAGTCACGCCTATGCTGTCGTTAAAATTGCTGACGTGGAATTGTCTTGAAAAATTTCACTCGAAAAGTAATCATTTAAAAATGGCTTTGATTTTAACCACTCTTGTAAATGTGCGAGTGGATATTAGGAATAATTTTTTATTTGGCACTTGTACTCATTATGTTATAGTTTTTAATATCATGCATAATGTCACGTACTCCTCTAAATCTTGGCTATTCTTGAATTACTTGACGTTAACTTGGATTTGTATTTTTAGCAGAAGTTACAAGGAAGAGGTCGACATCAAGAGGAGCCTCAACAAACAACAAACAACTTGTTCCTCTTCTTTCAAAAAGGTAAGAAGCCCAATAATATGTGTCACCTTTACTTGAATGCTTTGACTCAGGCTTTACTTGTTATTTATTATTACTTATTATTTGCACCTCCTCATTTTTGTTTGCCATTTTTAACGTTTCCATTTGAATTCGTGTTTCATTCCTGTGGTTATAATTGAATTTTTATAGTGATAAAACACAAAACACGAACAAATTCTTAACTAAAGTTGTGGTAATGATGTGATACTGGAATGGTGACTATATGTGATGTTGTTGTACTACTATGTGATGTTGATAGCCATGGCATTATTTGCACCTCCTAATTTTTGTTTGCGATTTTTAACGTTTCCATTTGAATTCGTGTTTCATTCCTGTGATTATAATTGAATTTTTATAGCGATAAAACACAAATCACGAACAAATTCTTAACTAAAGTTGTGGTAATGATGTGATACTGGAATGGTGACGATGTGTGATGTTGATAGCCATGGCATGTTTTACATTGCGATAACCTAATACTTGTATTTTTTGACAACCTAATTCTAATAATATTCTTAGGTAATAATGACAAATATTTTAAACATTAATGTGAGTTTGTTGACATTTTGCAACTTATGTTATATTATAAGCTAGAAAATTCATAATTCATAATCGACGGCGATGATGATGATGATGATGGTGGTGATGGCGATCACAACGACGACGACGACGAATAATATTGTTACAGTTTTAATTAAAAGTTCTCGTTTTTACTATGATATAAATATATCGAATACATATATATCATAAATATATCATCATCACAACCATCACCATTATTATCATAATTACCATCATCATCATCATCATCATCATCGTCATCATCATCGTCATCGTCATCGTCATCAACATCTTCATCGTCATCGCCATCATCATCACCATCAACATTGTCATCATCATCACCACCATAACCATTACCACCACCATCACCACTACCATAACCATTATCATCATCATAATCATCAACATCTTCATCGTCATCGTCATCATCATCATCATCATCATCATCATCACCATCACCATTATCGTCATCATAATCATTAACATCTTCATCGTCATCGTCATCATCATCATCACCATCGTCATCACTATCACCACCACAACCACCATCACCACCAACATTACCATCAACACCGACGGTGACCAACATCACCATCAACATTACCATCAACACATGACGGTCATCATCGTTATCTTCATAATCACCATCATCAACATCTTCATCGCCATCGTCGTCATCATCACCACCATCACCATCAACGTTACCATCAACATCGTCATCATCATCACCATCATCACCATCACCACTACAATCACCATTATCATCATCATCATCGTCATCATCATCATCATCACAATCATCAACATCTTCATCGTCATCGCCATCATCATCACCACCAACATTACCATCAACATTGTCATCATCATCACCAACATCACCATTACCACCACCACCACCACCACCATTATCATCATCATAATCATTAACATCTTCATCTTCATCGTCATCATCATCATCATCATCACCATCGTCATCACTATCACCACCAATATTACCATCAACACCGACGGTGACCAGCATCACCATCAACATTACCATCAACACATGACGGTCATCATCGTCATTTTCATCATCACAATCATCAACATCTTCATCGTCATCGCCATCATCATCACCACCATCACCACCAACATTACCATCAACATTGTCATCATCATAACCACCATCACCATTACCACCACCATCACCACCACCATCACCACTACCATCACCATAACCATCACCATTATCATCATCATAATCATCAACATCTTCATCGTCATCGCCATCATCATCACCACCATCACCACCAACATTACCATCAACATTGTCATCATTATCACCACCATCACCATTACCACCACCATCACCACCACCATCACCATTATCATCATCATAATCATTAACATCTTCATCGTCATCGTCATCGTCATCATCATCATCATCATCGTCATTACTATCACCACCACCATCACCACCAACATTACCATCAACACCGACGGTGACCAACATCACCATCAACACATGACGGTCATCATCGTCATCTTCATCATCACCATCATCAACATCTTCATCGCCATCGTCGTCATCATCACCAGCATCACCACCAACATTACCATCACCATTATCGTCATCATCATCATCGTCATCGTCATCATCATCATCATCATCATCATCATCATCATCAACATCTTCATCGCCGTCGTCATCATCACCACCATCGTCTTCACTATCACCACCACCGCCATCATCATCATTACCATCATCCTCCTCAGCGCAGTTTACAACTATTGTGAAAGAGCCGACTAGGTTGACAAGGATGATGGCATGCTCTGAGCCTCGGAAGGTTCGTCGGTCACACGTTGACGACGACGACGACGACGACGACACGGCAGTGCATTTTTGTGAAATTGTAATTCAGTTTAGCTCAGTTTCCCTGCACAGTCGAGGTCATCATCTTAGTCGCTGCTGCAGTTGAATTCTGGAGATGTTGATGAAGGTGCGCGAGGTGCCATTACTTAGTCACCTCTAGCGGCACCATGTGGTCGGTCTTTGAAACTAAGTGAAACTAAGTTTTAATTTCCCATTCAAACATTTTTCTCTGCTTTATCAACCAATTCATCATTATTTGAACAGTGTCGTCCATCATCGTCATGATGATGATTTGCCAACAACAACAACGACGACGACAACAATAACAATAATAAAAATAAAATAAAATAATAATATCAAATACATTCTTGATTTTATTGTATATTGAACACTTTTCAAAATTCACCCCTAAAAAGGAAGAATTAATAATATCTGATGCCAAGGATATAATGAATGCAGTGCTTTTGAGATTAGCAATAGTTGATGTATTACTATCATAGATCTTTTAATTTTTGGCTTACAGACATCAAACCGTCTATTTCATTCGGAGATCTTCAATCTTCAAAATCGGAACATGCGAAAGGTATACTCGTCTTGATTTATTTTTACTGATTATATTAATAATAATAATTATTATTATTTTAATCGCTTGTTTTATTTTTGCTTTTGTTTTTTTTATATTTTAAAATAATTTTAAGCTTTAGTCTTTCACTTTATAATGCCCATCAGCTAAATTTGTATGAATATTCATCTTGCAGGAGGACCTGCAACCCACCAAGTATCCTCCTCATCCTTATAGGTGTCCAGTGAAGAGATGCTCAAAAAATTTCTTGAGCGATCTCCATGCCCTCAACCACCACCAGAAAGAAGGCCAATGTCAGAGTGAGTAGCTACTTTAAATTTTTCGTGTTTTATTTAATTAATGGAAATTAAATATAGACTCAAAATTGTAATGTTAAATATTTAAAAGTAACAAGCAATTGATTTATAATGTTTTCTTTATTTAATGTGATCTCATGATTCTTTAAAGTTTCCTCCAAGAACGGAATATGGCAGTGCGCGTATTGCGATGACAAGAGCAACCGTCACAGATTCATCACGAGGGATGATCTCTGGACCCACTTCAGAGTTCAACACCCTGGTAAAGTTAGTGATGATGAGAATGATGAAGGTGCTGCTGGTGCTGAGGCTGGTGGTGGTGACAATGTCGACGAACAACAGTTCGATGATGTCGAAGCCGATGAAGATGGTGCCGATGAATCCCAATAATCCAATTTAAAGAACACTGAACAGTTACATTCTAGCTAGCTAGTCGACACCCTGATAGTTGTTGTGCCTTGAACATAGAAAAACCATTTCATTCATCTATTCATAGTAAAAGGTTTTTCCAGAGTCTTACAAAATATTGACACCTTTCACACCTCTGATGTGTGTTTGTGGATTTTCGTCTTTTGAAGCTCTAATGGAAATATTTCGAAATTCGGTGTCGAAGACTTGAAATTTCCAATTTTGTAATTCAATGATAGTGTTGTGTTGACCGATGAACTTTTCGGTGTTTTTGGTTTGACTTTGGGAGCGTGGTCGTCTTCCGTTTTGTTTTTGTTTTCGGCTCTGGAGTGTCCCGTAATAAAGTTCTTTGTTGTTTTAACATTTTGACTTGGCGTTGGTTTCAAAATTGAGGACAAAACAATTGGCACAGTCGACAGTATAAGTAATGGCGGAATTTAAAGAAGTTGTTCAAGCGTTTGCAAAGATGCTGGCAAGACAGTCGGAAAAAAATGAGAGACGAATGTTTTCTTTCTTTCAACAGTTTCAGCAAGTTGCTAACGGCCCAGCTCCAATGCCCAGATTCGAACAATTTATTCCGGAGAAAGAGTTATTCTGCAATTACAACAACAGGTTTAAAACTTTTTTGCTTACAAATT
>MPNW01000192.1:100320-142747 GCA_011800805.1 Hirudo medicinalis | reverse complement strand
GAACGCAGCAAGTTCAAGCAAGAACCAAAACAATTTTCAAGTACTTCTGCAGATGCCTAAATAATTGGAGGCATGTTGACCAAATCAGATTCGTAATTCACTGTCTTGATAATTAAAATTCAAATCAGGTGCATGGGTGGTGTGTGAGTGGTTCATTGTGAAATAATGAGGTGACACTTACAAGGATGGAGTGCCGGGATGAAGTGAGGGAGTTTGAGCAAATAATAAAAATATAAAGAAAGCTAATTGCTTAAAAAGTAAAAAGAATAACAATATAATAATAATAATAATAATAATAATAATAATAATGTGTTTTGTTATTAAATATATTGCATCAAATAATATCACATTTTGTCGTGGTTTTGTTTGTGTGCGATGATGACTAACAATCTAACATAACTAACTCATGTCTATCAGCGTGTGACTAACAACACACGTTAAGAGAAACTAGATGAATGACGATGACGACGACGACGACGACGATGATGATGATGATTACGGTGACGATGACGATGAAGAGGATGACGAGGAGGAGTACTATAGGAGGATGGCTTAGCGACGTGCTTGCTCAGTGATGGGCGATAATCAGGCATTTGTGTTTCAGAGTCATTGGCGATGAGTTGAGCGCCTAAAAATGTGTTTCTCGATCGGAAGCTGCAAAAGTTGACAAAATCATGGACTGCTGCTATTAAATGAGGAATTAATCATTTCGTATTTTTGTTTAAATTAAACTTTAGTTTGCTATTTTTCTTCTTGAGAAATGGCGTCACGAAACTTGAGAGGTTAGTTAGTGTTTGCGATCGTTTTATGATGTTCGTGAAAACATTTCTGTCTTCTGAAACGTTAGAACCACCTGGTTTCTCTGCTGAGATTGACTGAAATTACGTTTTTGTACACTTAATCGATTGCTACGCAATTCTCATTCACTCATTCACTGATTCACTCAGTCAGTCACTCACTCACTCACTCACACACTCACACACACACACACACACACCAAGAAAGCAAAAATCAAAGTTTCTTTTTCAGATTCGACTCAGAGCGTCGACAGCAGAAGACCGCAGGTAGAAGAAAGTCGCTCGCCATCCTACGTGTCGGCAGAGAATTTCGTTGATTCTGAGAGCAGAAATGATGTCCAATTACTGGCAGTTCCCTCGCTTCAAACCCTGCCTCAGGCCAACCAAGGACGAAGGTTGTCGTTCGTTGACTGCGTCGAACTCAAGCGCTCCTCGTTGAAACCGAACGAGGAACTCGATCGAAGGACGTCCGATTTGGGGTTAAGGAATTCATATTCTGCCGGTCAACTCCACCCAGGAGAACCTCTGGGAGGCTTGGAATCGAGACGATCGAGCATTTACAGACCAAAGGATTGGATTAACAACAGCAACGAAAACATGATCAACGTCATCGAGCAGCAGCAGCGGCTACAGCATCAGCAGTCGCAACACGGCGGACCAACGTCGCCAACGGCTGCAACTTCACCGGGCAAACGCCAGCAGAGGCCTCCACCTCGCAAACCAAACCTGAACGCCAACTTCCGACCTCCAAGGGCACTCTTCTGTCTGACTCTGAACAACCCTTTGCGAAAGTTCTGTATTAAGATCTGCGAGTACAAGTGAGTTGTAGGTCGCCATTTCGAATCCCGCTTTGGGAAGTTGAATGATAGGGAATTTACCTGTTTCTCTTTGCAGACTCTTTGAGTACTTCATCCTCTTCACCATCTTCGCGAACTGCGTGGCTCTCGCTATCTACACGCCGTTTTCAGGGTCAGACTCCAACAGTATCAACGACTTCTTAGTGAGTGATAATAACAACAATGTACACAACAGTAGCAATAAAATGTTAACAACAACAACAATAATAATAACTACAATGTACACAACAGTAGCAATGAAATGTTAACAACAACAACAACAATAATAATAATAATAAATCTTAAAAATATCGACAGTACTAATGATGTTGCATTTTGTGAACGGTAATGAATACACAACATCATAATGAATTATGATTATGGTATTATTATTACAATGATTAATAATTATTTTTATTACAATAATTATTATTATTATTATTGTAGTAATAATAACTGTTATTACAATAATACAATCATTATTACAGTATTGTTATTATAATATTACTATTATTATTGATAATAATATAATTATTAATAATAATTTTTATTAAATTATCATTATTATTATTATTAATATTAATTTCATTAACAACTTTATTGTTATTATTATTTGCAGTTATTGTTCTGTTTATTGTTTCTGCCTCGTGCGAGAACACCTGTCTTCTTTCGGCTGCGCATGCTCAGTGGCGAATATAACATTTCATTTGGGTGCTCATCATAATTAATATGC
This sequence comes from Hirudo medicinalis, assembly GCA_011800805.1. Classification (NCBI taxonomy): domain Eukaryota; kingdom Metazoa; phylum Annelida; class Clitellata; order Hirudinida; family Hirudinidae; genus Hirudo; species Hirudo medicinalis. Next base: position 140,381 of record MPNW01000192.1, on the reverse strand, counting down.
AAGCTATTTCTAGAACATTTGGTGCTATTCCAGGACTGGTCATGTCAGAGACTGATTGATCCTATTATCGCCAGTGAGCGATTTAAAAAAGGCAGTCGCTTCTGTTTTGTGGTGTGGTGTTGTGTGGTGTTTGTTGTGTGGATCTGTTGATTGCAAGTTAAAAGTGATTGATCTCATTTGGAGGTTGTTGCGCAACACTACGCAACATGGAGTATTTTAACTGCTGCATCAATAGTGCAGACACAGGGGCACGATCACACAAGCATACCCATAAGCACACATGCATACACACAAGTACACACACACAAGCACACAAGCACACACACACGAGCACCTGGAAGCACATGATGCGCTCACGTGGAGAGGTTTTTATCTCCTCCATGATTTAGGAGCAGACGTCTGGTGAAAGGAGGGAAGCCAAGTTGAAGGAATACAAACTGTTGCATCTCGATGCAGCAACAAAGCATACAACTGTAATTAATCCAGTATCCTGTTTGCGGTAGAAAATTATAAGTCACAAAAATTGAAATTATAATAATTGTTATTATTGTTATTATTGTGATATTGTTTCATGCTCGTAACTTTTAGTCTTCATCGGTTTTATGATTTGCCTAAAAGCGTAAATAATTATTTATATATTATTCACGGATTACGAATTTCAGACAAAATGTTTGTAATAATAATAAGAAGAAGATTTAAAACAAAAATTCAGTTAAAAAACATTAACAATTGAAAACGACAAAATGAAAAGAAAATATTTTCTAAATATTAAAAAGAAATTCTTTATTTCATGTCATTTCCGTTGAAATGTTTAATTGCGTTGAAAACATTTCCAAAAGAATATTTCTTAATCATTTCATCCTAATTTCTTTATTTGCACATTTTCCTCCGCAATCACCAGGAAAACTTTGAATACGTCTTCCTCGTCATCTTCACGGGGGAAGCCATCTTGAAAATTATTGCCTACGGTTTCCTGCTCCACCCTGGCTCCTACCTGAGAAGTGGATGGAACTTTCTGGACTTTGTCATCGTCGTAATAGGGTTAGCCCGCAACATTGTAATATTATAATGAGCCTAATTATAATAATTAGTTAAGTAATTAGTAATTAATTTGAATGGTTGTTTGGGGCATGGTGGTGATGACGATGATTGGCTGACCTGGGTTGATGATGATGGTCGAGACATTGTATCGATAAAATATGTTTTATAGTTTTTAATTTTCATTAAAAAAAATAAACAGAAATTTAAAAAAAAATATAATTGCTCAATTGTTCCTTTATTTGATATTCATTTAACTAACCAGGTAACAATAATGGCAATGATAATGATATTATTATGAACGAAGATGATGGTAATGATGATGATGATGATGATGATGATGATAGCTATAGCAATAAAGTTAATGATGATGATGGCGGCGTCATAATAATCTAGATATTATATTAATTATGAATTTGATGTCCTAATATTTAAGTATTCATAATGCGTCAAAGCTTCGGGGAACGTCAGCCAAATGGCCTCATAATCCTTCAATGATATCTCCATCCACAAATTCACTCATCGCCATCTCATCCAGCTTTCACTTTCCATCTCTCCATCAACATCGTCGTCATCATCTTCACCGTCATCCTCTTAAAACTACCATCCGCATATGATCTTCAAATTAAGCTCATTTGGAAAGCTGTTTTTAGAAGCGTTCAAAACGAGTTGAACCATTAATACATTAATTTGTCATTTGAGCCTATTACTTGAAATATCTTTTAAAACAATGAATTTGTCAATTAAAAGTTTTCAATCGATTGCGACTAACTAGAGCCAATGAATCGAACAGTTTTCGATAGGACTTCATCTCAAGACTTCTTATCAATCTTCTTCTGCCACCTTGTACTTGTAGTTCCACAATCTCAACTAAAATTTTAGATAAATCGCTTGGTTGATCAGTTGATTAATTAAAATTGATCTGATCAGTTGATTAATTAAAATTAACATTCATAATGATTATTCCAACCTAACCTCAATCATCAACAAAACAACAACAACAATAACGTTGACGACTGTGACGACAACAACATCAACAACAATTTCCAACAGAAATTTCAGCGTCATCTTGAACAACTACGCCCATGGAGGGTTCGATGTGAAAGCCCTGAGGGCGTTTCGAGTGTTGCGCCCCCTCAAGCTGGTCTCAGGGGTTCCAAGTTGGTGTCATTCTTACCTCATCATTTGTTGATAATTTTGGCCGATTATAATTTGGGTATATAGTAACAAAATTATGATGACCAATATAATAATAATAACAATTATAATAACAATAATATTAATATTAATATTATTATTATAAATACATTGTAATGTTAACGAACAATAAATACTTTTGCGTCGCATGTGCCAGAGAGTTATATGATTTTAAAGATAGCAGGTAAAAACTATGACAGGTAAAAATAATTATTTTAAAAATTAATTATTACCTTATTCAGGAATAATTTCTTTAATTAATGCAGATATTAATTTAATTAATGTAATTATGATATTAATATTTTTATTATTATAATATCATACTAATATCAACTTATTTAGTTCAAGTAATAACAATATAAACATGATAATAATAATAGTAATAGTAATAATAATAATAATAATAATAATAATAATAATATTTACTAACAACAGTAAAAATAATAATAATAATAAAATAATAATAATTTAACCTTAATAAAAATAATAATAAAAACAAAAATTTAACCTACCAACAAACTTCCTTCTCCAGGTCTCCAGGTGGTGTTAAACTCCATCCTGAAAGCCATGGTTCCACTTTTCCACATCGCACTCCTCGTCCTCTTCGTCATCATCATCTACGCCATCGTCGGTCTCGAGTTGTTTTGTGGAGAGTTGAACAAGACCTGCTACTCAGAAGATGGTAAACTAATTGTGAAGCTGGGATATTGCGTATTTTAATTTATATTAAGTGTAATGACCAAGTATTCCAGTCGACTTGTTTTCATATTACTTTTGTAATATTAATATTATTGTTATCATTGTAATTATTATCATCATTCTCATTATTATTATTATTATTATTATTGTTATCGTTAATATCATTATAAAATCCTGTATTGGCTTCTCATTCCAGACGAAATAGTATTCGACCCAGACGACATTCACCCCTGTGGGAAGGGGTTCGACTGTCCAGATGATTCCATCTGCAAGAAGGACTTGAACCACTGGCTCGGACTGAACGATGGAATCACCAACTTCAACAACTTCGGTCTTTCCATGCTCACAGTTTTCCAGTGCATCACGTTGGAAGGATGGACGACCGTCATGTATCACGTGAGTTCCCTGGAGACTGCTTGTGTCTTGGACAAAACCTTTGGAGAGAATCTGTTTTAGTTTGAGAGAGAGTTTATGTATTAGTATGCTGATATATGATATATAAATATATATCAATCTAAATATAAATATATATATATATATATATATATCATATATTTATATATGTTAACAGATATTTATTTATTTCTTGTTTATGAGTTAAATTCGTACATGTTTAATTAAACTGTGATATTGTTACTATTAATTTTGTAATCTGTTTTAAGTATTAGTGTGTTGGATGAATTTGAGGAATTTAAAATATGTCGAAAGTTTGAAAAGTTAAGAAATTTAATAATTTAATAATTCAACATTTATTTTCATGTAATTTGTTAATTATTTGATAGTTAAAATAATTACGCAGTAATATTACCACATACTTTCCAAGATATAATATTTATATAATATTTATATATTGATATAATATTTACTAAAATATTACTTGAAATTACAACGGAATGACACAGAAATATTAGCTCGTGGCCTTTTCATGTTTCGAGCGAGAATAAACGAATTTCTCCTCCAATATCGCCCACGATGCTATTTTTGGGAGCGAAGAATTTTTCAATTCCAGGTTTCATTTCTCTTTAGTTATTCCCTCGTCTGCCTCATTTGAACCTCATCCTCATTGGCTGCTATTTATAGTAAGTTCTCGAAAACAATACTATTTGTTAACGATTTTTGATCGTTAACGAGAGTTGATCGAGTGATTGAAAAGGAAAGCAAGAATGAAAGTTGCAACAATTTTTTTCGAAATGATCGATAAGAATGAAGAAGCTGATGCATTTTAGTCCTGCATTCTGTGGATCTCCTTAAAATCACAAACTCGAAAATTCGTTATTCGTCAGTTTCATCAACATCAACATCAACAAACCACGCAAATGTTGAAACTGCGTTCAAATTGATCTTCTTCCGAGACACCTGCTCAGTGAGTCAAGCAATGAGAGAAGTTCAGAGAATCGTCATCATCATCGTTTTGGCTGCTTTTGCGCTAAATAAATCCTCATATCTGAAGTCCATTTGAGACCACGAGATGAGAATTGAATATCTGAAGTTCGTTCGTTCGTTTGTTCGTACGTTCGATTCGCTCTTCGCTGATAGGATAAACAGAGCCGTGAATTAGTGGATTGGAGTCTGCAAATGTATTTAGAAAGCTCTTCCATCGTAATTTCACTTCTTATTTCTAGAATATCTCGGTAATGTCTTTCTCAGTAGCTCCTTATTGCCGGTAGAATATTCTTTAAATATCGTCTGAGCAGAAAGACTTGTTTTCTTGCCGTCTGCTCATGTTATTGAAAAGTGGTGAGCACACGTGCGTCATCTTCATCATCAACTATCAACATAGTCAAGGTATCATCATTCGGAACATCATCGTCGTACATAAAACAAATATCTATTGCTTAATACCATCTCCTCAACAATATCATCATCATCATCATCGTCATCGTCATCGTCGTCATCGTCATCGTCGTCATCGTCGTCGTCGTCGTCGCAAGAAATTTTATTCTGTCAATCTTGTGTCATTCATGTTTATTGTCTCGTGACGCATCTCAATATCTTTGTTTACATGTCTTTAATTCACAAATTTATAAATTAGAGACACTATTTTACGTGATTTATAAAAAAAAATTAGTATTGTTTTTAATAATAATATTTTACTAAATAATAATAACAATAATATCAAACTGTAATTAGCTTGGCTACAGTTAAATTAAATTAGTTAACTGTTAAATCCCCTTCCGATCTAACCCAAGACCAACCTGACATTAATAACGGTAACTTAAAGTGAACTTTGAACCTTGAAAGGTCAACGATTCAGTGGGGAGGTGGTATCCCTGGATTTACTTCGTAAGCCTCATCATCCTTGGATCATTCTTCGTCCTCAATTTGGTTCTTGGTGTCCTTAGCGGGTGAGGTCATGACCTTTGTTGACCCCTAATTTTAATTTATCAATTAGAAGTAATTATTTAAATTATTAATAATAACATTAATAATAGTAATAATAATAATAATAATAACGTTGTTGTATTGCAAAATCATCCTTGTTATTGTGTGCTTAATGAAACATTCAGTCTGCTCCCATTGGCTGGCACGTGATCATGATTTGTGTTTCTATTTTTATCCCATATATTATTATTATTATTATTGTATTGATGAGGCATTTTCCATGCACCGGTAGAGATTGGTGTGCGCAGGCGATGCATTTAATGAAGTCTTTGGTAATTCATTAATAATTCATTGTAACTCTTTGATAATTCATTGGTAAATCATAAATAATTCATGGGTGGTGATGAATTTCACTCCAGAGAGTTTTCCAAGGAAAGGGAGAAGGCGAAAAGCCGAGGCGACTTTAAAAAGTTGAGGGATCAGAAGCAGTTCAATACCGAGTTGAAAGGATATCTCGACTGGATCACACACGCTGGTTTGATATCACCTGTATCTCTACTGGCAGACGGATATCATTACCGTCAAAACCATCATCATCATCATCATCATCATCATCATCATCATCATCATCATCATCATCGTCGTCGTCGTCGTCATCATCATCATCGTCATCGGCGTCGTCGTCATCATCATCATCGTCGTCGTCGTCATCATCATCATCGTCGGCGTCATCGTCATCGTCGTCGTCGTCGTCATCATCATCATCATCACCATCACCATCGTCGTCATCTTACTTGACAATCAATATTCTACAATCTACACATCTTTACATTTGTTGCTCTAATTACTGACTTATTGTTAATATTAATATTGACCTCGTTTAATTGATCACTAATTAATTTAATCACGTAATTGGTGAAGTGCACTCGATGACATCGAGAAAATGAATTAATTTAGAGGACCTGGATGTTGATGGCGATAAACGGGATGAGGAAGGAGAGGACATGGGTGAGTATTTCAAGACGTATTATTCATTAATTGGCTAATTTAGAGTTTAATCAGGTTTAAATGACATATTTTATTATTATTGTTATTATTATTATTATACGAATTGAGGTCATAATAGCGAATAATATTCACGAATTGAGGTCATAATAGCGAATAATAACATTTAACGTGTGTTCCCAGAAAATGTTGAAGGATCAGAAAAAGATGCTGAGGAAGAAGTTGTTTACTCCTGGTGGACAACTAAGAAGTAATGTCGTTGTTATTATTTTTATTGATTATTATTATTATTATTATTGTAGTTGTTAATATTTATTATTATTATTATTGTAGTTGTTAATANATGATGATGATGATGATGATGATGATGATGATGATGATGATGATGATGATGATGATGATGATGATGATGATGATGATGATGATGATGATGATGATGATGATGATGATGATGCTGATGCTGATGATGACGATAACGATGACGATGATGACGATGACGATGTGACGTTGGGAAGGTTTGCGTAAATAATATCCTAAATGGTTTTATTTTGTGAAATTGCTCTGGAAAACAAATTGGACTTGGACTCCAGTGAAGCGTGTAATTGGAAGCATGAAGAACGGACATGGAAATTAGTTTTCTACCTCAAGATGTACATTGTTTTCAAGGGCGAGTAAATATGTTAATTAATTAATTTTGTTAATAATAATATTATCATTATCATTATTTTTATTATTATCATCATCATCATCATCACCATCATCATCGTCATCATCATCATCATCATCATCATCATCACTACCATCACCATAAATAACACCTACATCATCACCATCTCGATAATGAAAAACTTAATTTTTGGCACTGCAATCACGATCATTGTCATCATGAGGAGCACCACATAACATCTTCATCGCCATTACAAACTTCAACATCACCATCTTCATAAGGTTATTTCCATCGTCATCGTCATCAAAAATAGCATCATCATCATCATCATCAGTGTCTATCATCGTGAGAATGAAAGCTCTGTTGATATTGATGATTGCTCTGATAACCAGCATTTAAATAATTAATATTGTATTAATATCCTTAAAATCATTTTTATTAACAACCCAGCTAACTTATTATACAATTTAGACCAATGAAAGCACCTAAAAGTGAATCTAAAAACTTTATTGACTGATCTTATTGGCTAATATCTATGTCATCCCCTTTGCTCCTCATTCTCATTTGCTGGTAATTATGGATGGTGATGATGATGATGATGATGATAATGATGCCGATGACGCCTGGAATGACGACGACGACGATGACGATGACATCTCATCGACAGCACTTAGATTGAAGGATAGTGAATTCATTTGACCAAATTTTAATTTGTCCGTTGCAATCAATTTTGCGTGACTAATATTAATTACAACAACATGAGGTTACCATAGTAACAACATGTGCACCCTCCATCCAGGCATCAGCTGTTCAAGATAAACAGAAGATGTCGCAAAGGGGTAAGGAGGGCAGTGAAATCCCAGTGGTTCTATTGGCTCATCATCGTACTCGTCTTCCTCAACACGTGCATTCTTGCCACAGAACATTACAGGCAGCCAAAGTGGCTGGACGAATTTCAGGGTAAGTTAGGATGGTAATTATTCGCATTATTAATTATTAATTACACAAATTATTCTAAATATATGATTTGTACTATAATTAAGTTATGGTAATGATAGTTGTTACTGTGACAACAATGTTATGAGAGCAAAAGTTGGGAGATTACTGATATTAGCATACTGAAGTTTTTCTACACTTGGAAAACACATTGCATTGATGTTACGTCACTCACAACGTAGTGTTATTAAAATGATAATTTACTGTCGTCCTCGTTGTTGTTGTTGTTGTTTGAAATGAGATCCACCATCAGCACCTTCCATCTGCCCTCCATGACAATGAATGGCATGCATCTCCCTCGAGTGAACTGATGCTGATGACGCCTGCAATGATGATGATGATGACGACGCCATGACGACGACGACGATGGTGATGACGGATAGGTTGAAAGAATTGAAATGAACTTGGGAACAATTCACATGGCACCCAATCCGTCCAAGTGCATGACCAGAGTTTGTTTGGGAAGGAAAAACAACACGTAAGCATTGCGAACCAAGACCAACAATGCTGCCGTTGAAGGATGGAAAGTAATAAAAAAACCTACAGACGAAAAGATTCGAAAAACGAAAACAAATTATTTTAACAATACTGAAAACGACAAACAAAACATTAATAAGTAACAAAACAATTGACTTACCACTTAAAGTGAATGTTTTGCATTCCTCAATCCCGCAGACATCAGCAACATGTTCTTCATCGCACTCTTCACAGTCGAGATGTTCGTTAAGATGTACAGCGTGGGATTCCAAAGTTACTTCGTGTCCCTGTTCAACCGCTTCGACAGCTTCGTGGTCGTCTGCAGCATCATCGAGGCCATCCTCACCCACCTCCACCTCATGGCTCCCCTCGGAATCAGCGTCCTCAGGTGCGCCAGGCTCCTCAGAGTCTTCAAGGTTACCAGGTAGGCATTGGAGGTTGAGGTTTAGCCGTGTGGTTAGGACTGTTTGATTGATTGATTGATTCGTTTATCTTGGGATGGATGAATGGATGGATGAATGGATGGATGAATGGATGGATGAATGGATGGATGGATGGATGGATGGGTGGGAAGGGTCAAGTGGAAGGACATTTCCTGTTTGATTTGTTAATTATAATTAATTAATTATTTATTTATTATATAATAATAATTATTATTTATTAATGATATAATGCGTTAATGCACTAATAAGTATTTCTTTTGGTCATGAAATTGACGATTATTTTTCTGAGATTTAATTCATTAAGTCTAACATCATTCGAATATGAACGTACGTCATGCATTTAGTGATTGGTGAAGTATGAATTGCTGTTGTGAATGCATTTGATGTTGTTGTGAATGCATTTGGTGTTGTTGTGAATGCATTTGATGTTGTTGTGAATGCATTTGATGTTGTTGTGAATGCATTTGGTGTTGTTGTGTTGTTGTGTTGTTNGAATGCATTTGATGTTGTTGTGAATGCATTTGATGTTGTTGTGAATGCATTTGGTGTTGTTGTGAATGCATTTGATGTTGTTGTGAATGCATTTGATGTTGTTGTGAATGTATTTGGTGTTGTTGTGAATGCATTTGATGTTGTTGTGAATGCATTTGATGTTGTTGTGAATGCATTTGGTGTTGTTGTGTTGTTGTGTTGTTGTTCATTCATTGCTTTTATTAAAAGTGACGTCACTCAGGTATTCGATGCTGAAATGCTAGTTTAATTAATAATCACCTGTTGCTGTCGTTGAGTGATTCGTTGAGTGGTTATTTTGAAATTATTGTAAGATTATTATTATTATTGTTGTTGTTGTTGTTGTTGTTGTTATCATTGTTGTTGTTACTGTTATTGTTATTATTATTTTTAAATTATTATTAATATTATTGTTATCATTATTATTATTGTTTTTAATTAATTATTTAAATTACGAATATTTGCAATTTATGAGTTAAAATAAATTCCTCATCGTGCTAGAAATAATTCACGGAATGAATGTAATTTTCCTTTTAAAATAAACAAGAAAACACGAACACGATTCCGAATGCAGATTGAATTTAAACAGTTTCCAAAGACAACAATTTGTTCCAATAATTCAAAACTACTTTGTTTTGTCGTCGTCGGTCGTAAAAAGAGCATTTGAAAGCCTGTAATTAAATTAAAATCCAATCGCAAATAAAGCGCCGAGGAAATAATATAATTTATTTAATAAAACACTATTTTTATCTTATTCGTTTTTATTACATGTTGTTTGGCAGATTGATCAAATTAATCAAATAATTATGCATAATTACGCAACCTTGAGAAGAAACAACCGAGGAAGCCAATAAATCGTGAACCTGAGTAAAAGGAAAACAAAAGAACAAAACCGGAATATTGAAATAGCAACCACTCAAGAACTCCTTAAAGAAGCACATTCATTTTTCAAACAATTTGCTTGGTCCAGATGACGGCTGTGGGAGTTCTGAGGAGGGAATGAAATGACCTGACCTCGTTCAACTCGACATCATTTGACCTCTAGGTCATTCAACCTAACCTCGAAAACCACATCTTGGAGTTTTGTTTCATGACATTTCAAGTGTAAAGTTGGTCCTGTAAAATTAGACTTGCAATCAAATCGTCTAAATGTTCAGATAGTTACATTTAGCATTTATTTTGAAATCTTAAATGTAATAATTTGTCCACATGTCAGAAGAGAAACACATCCAAATCACATGACATCATTGATCCCGTTGTAATCGTTTTTAATGTAACATGTTAATGTAGTATATAATCTTATATTAGTAGTTAATATGTAATAATATATTAGTAGTCAATATGTAATAATATATTAGTAGTTAATATGTAATAATATATTAGTAGTTAATATGTAATAATATATTAGTAGTTAATATATAATTTCCTGGCTTTTTATGTCGCAATTCGGAAATCATTTCTTTGCGCTGAAAAAGAAAAACAGAAAAGGAAGAGCGGATGGATGGATAAATGGATAAATGGATGAATAGATGAGCTAACGGATGGACGAATACATGGATGTTTTCTGTCAAGAAATAGTGATGGAAAAATGTTATTGCTGGAATGGAAAGTAGATATGGCATGATCACGTGATCCAAGTGGAAAACATGGAGGAAAGATGAGATGTGATGATGTAGATAAAAGTGGAGTAGAACAATCTTCTGCAATCCATCAATTTATTGGATAATTAAATATTATTACAAATTGCAATTATAATTATTATAATTAATTTAATTTCGTCGATCGCTGAGGATGGGTGCGTTTTCACAATAAGGCTTCAATGATCTTCAACGTCATCCTTGTTCATAAAATCTTAAGCAATTAATTGTGATTAATGGCAGAATTTATTTTTAAACAATTAAATACATTGGATTGCAATTATTTCCAACAACAACAGGTATTGGACCTCCCTGAGGAACCTGGTCGCGTCCCTGTTGAACTCGATGAGGTCAATCGCCAGTTTGTTGCTCCTCCTCTTCCTCTTCATCGTCATCTTCGCACTCCTTGGGATGCAACTTTTTGGAGGAAAATTCAGTCAAAACGAGGACGAAAAACCGAGGAGCAACTTTGACTCCTTCTACGAAGCTCTGCTCACCGTGTTTCAGGTTGGAAACCCTTTGATACTTTACAATTTGTCAGTAATATTTATAAATAAATATAGGTTTGCTTAAATATAATTTTAAATTGAATTAACTTTTTTTTACCTGAACACTTTTGATCGAAATGAACAAACTTGCATGAATAATACTTTTTAAAGTTTTAAAACCAAGAAATACACTTTCATTCTTCAAACATTCGATCAATCATTTCGTCTTTATCTCCCACTGAGATTACCATCCATTTATCAAATTAAGAAAACATTACAAGGGAATTAAATCGCCGAAGGCGATGATTTTCATAATTTACAATAAACGAACATATTATTAGGAATATAAAAAAAATAAAATCAGTATGAATTACTTAATTTATGAAATGATATAAAAAAAAACCATCATAAATTATTTATGTCCGCAATACGAATTATAACCAATTTTGATTATTTATTTTACAAAATGCTAAAAAAGCCATTTAAAAAACCATTGCAAATTATATACTTTCACATACGAATTAAAGTCGACCAAATTATTTGTTTTACAAGACGAAATAAAAATCTTGGAATAATATTAATAATATTAATAATATTAATTCCAATTAATATCAACAGATCCTGACAGGTGAGGATTGGAACGAGGTCATGTACATCGGCATCCTTGCTTCAGGAGGGATGGGAAAATACGGAGCATTTGCCTGCCTCTACTTCGTCATCCTCTTCATCTGTGGTAATTGTATCCTTTGCAGGGATTGCTTCCACCACACATCTCAGACAGGCATCGGGTTGCAAATAGAATGATCTTCCTTCGCTTTCGTGGAAATATTTGGAAATATTCTAAAAATATATTTGAAAACATTACTTGTGGAGGTGGACGTGGTTTCGAGTGTAGCTTTGATCATGCTGCTTCAAAAATACACTTCAAAATACTGGACACACTGAGTAGCCTTTTTGATTGACCAATTAATTATGTAATTAACTAGTTGACTGCAATAAGTTATTATGATTATTATTAGCAAATAATTTACTACTACATTTCTGTGTCACTTAAAAAATAACAAAAAATTATTTTCTATTTTAGTAGACATTTGATTTGACGAATTTGAATGTTTGAAAGCAAAAGTTTTAATGTTTCATATTTCATTAATTCACACTCCTCACTGATGTCAGAACCTATTTTTGATTGGTAATTTTCAAGAATTTGGTAAACCAAATAACTTTAAAGAATTTACCTAGCTTAATATTTTATTAACAAATTAATGTTATGAAATAAATCCGTGCTTTCACTTGTTGATAATTATTTCCAAGATGCATTATGATCATTATCTAATTAGCAACACAATCAATCAAACAATCCCTCAATCGATTAATTAATCGACCAATCAATCAATCAATCAATCAATCAACAAATCAATCAATCAATCAATCAATCAATTAATTAACCGATCAATTTACCAATCAATCAACATCCAAACAACCCATTTTTCGGAAGAGAAAAACATTTTCCTCAACAAAGTCATCAGACATCCTCCTCAACGTATTCTTGGCCATCGCTGTCGACAACTTGGCTGATGGTGATGACGACGACGACGGAGGCGGAGATGGAGAGAACGCAGAAGAAGGAGAAGCTGCCGAAGTGGTTGTGCAGGGAGAATCCAAGGAACCTGGAAACGTGAGTCTTCAAAACCTAAATTTTCTCCGAGAAAGAAAGAGTTTTTTTTTAATAACAATTTGATATCAATACTTTTTATTATTTTTGATATCCTTCAAAAGCTTTAAAAAAGTCGAAATTTAAAAAATTGACGACCGAAATCTCTCGCAAGTTATTTTTGATGAAAACTGGAACAACTTTCATCATTATCACTTTCACTGTCAAAATCATCGTCACACTCATCGCCAACATCACCGGAGTCGCCCAATTAACATTAATGTAATGCAATATAATGTCATGTAATATAATATAACATAATGCAATGCAATGCAATACAATATAATATAATAGAATGTGATGTGATGCAATGCAATATAATGTAATATATTCCTAAATCGTCCAAAATTGAATTGATTTTCATTACAAGGTTATCTCGTTGTAAGAATCTCAGTGATGCTTTGCTATGTTTCATGTTGTATTTCATGTTGTATTTCATGTTGTATTTCTTGTTGTATTTCATGTTGTATTTCTTGTTGTATTTCATGTTGTATTTCATGTTGTATTTCTTGTTGTATTTCATGTTGTATTTCATGTTGTCTCGTATTTCTCAATATATTTCATAACATTTTTCTTGTAGTATTTCATGTTGTAATTCAAGTTGTTTTTCATGTTGTAATTATTGTTGTAATTGTTGTTGTATTTCATGTTGTAATTGTTGTTGTAATTCATGTTGTAATTGTTGTTGTAATTGTTGTTGTATTTCATGTTGTAATTGTTGTTGTTTTTTGCAGGTTAATGAAAACAAAGACAGCGAGGATCTCTACAAGAACTCCAACAAGTCGTAAAATGTTTTGTTGTAATAAATTATTTTATAATTCTATTTTATTATAATAAATTCCTTCGTGATATTCATTACATTGTTGCGGTGATAAATAAGAATTATTGTCAGTCATTATTACGTGACAAATAATAATTAATTTCTAATACAATAACAATTTATTTATTTTTTTAACAATATATTTTATTGGGGTGTTATATTTTTAACCAGTAAATTAAATCAAGTTATTTCAAATGTTGATGTAAATTAGAATTTATAAATGGAAACGCGTAATAAGACCATTTTTAAAATAATTAAAATATTTACTCATGTTGCGAATTAATCGCTTGTCAATAATTTTATTAAAAATTAAATAATCCATTAAATAAACATTCCACTGCATAATTAATAATACCGAGAAATTATTAATTATATATTAATTTTAAATTCGCCCCTCTCACGCTATTTAAACCGCGCTACATAAATTAACTATTACTATTATTTATTACATTTGAGGAAACTAAACGGATATGACAATCAAAAATATCATGAAATATTAATGAAGATTGTGCTGCTTTCCAGCATTGAATCGGATAATTTGAAGCCGATCATTGTCAATGTTTACCCCAACGAAAGCGGCAATACCAAGGAGCTGTCAGGAGATGGTTGGTTAATGAGGCTATTACGTCATTATATGGTTATTATTATTATTCTTATTACTATTATTATTGTTATTACTATTATTATTATTGTTATTACTATTATTATTATTGTTATTACTATTATTATTATTGTTATTACTATTATTATTAGGTTAAAGTTGTTATTACTATTGTGGTTAATGTTGTTATTATTATTACTATTATTGTTATTATATTGTTGTTATTATTATTGTAATCGTTATTGCAAATACATTTTTAGAAACTGAAGACGTAGACGACTTAGAGGAAGAGCACATTGACGACATGGAGGATGACAAGCCCAAGATCGGAGCACGACCTCGGAGGATGTCGAACATCAAGACCAAGATCAAGCCCATACCCCCTTTCAGCTCATTTTTTGTCTTCAGTCCAACCAACAAGTGGGAATATTGCTTTATTATTTGATGATCAAGAAGAATGTTTAGAATTTATTTACGTAATAATTAATCATTATTTATCTATTATTTAGTAATTGCTATTTAATAATTTATTTATTAATTTTTAATTATTATTAATCAATTCATTCATTTATCAATTGATTAATGAATATTAATTATTACTTATTTAGTGATAAATTCGCATATATTACCTAATTTTTATTTATTATTTCGTGATCATAAATTTATTTGTAAATATCAATTACCTCTTATGTATCAATTAATTATTAATTGTGCATAATTATCGCATATCAATTACTTGCTACTTGTGAATTAAGTAGTTTTAAATTAAATGTTATTAATCAAATAATAACCGTTACTTTATTGTTATTTATTTATTTATTTATTATTATTTATTTATTAATTATTATTTATTTACATACTTTGAATTTCCAATTCATGAAATTATTTACTTAACAGCATAATTTTCCATGCATTTGAGGGGATCTTACATCGAGACTCTGCAAACATTCTCATCGATTGAGTTATATTAAATAAATTAAATTAATAAATATATATTAAATAAATTAAATTAATAAATATATATTAAATAAATTATTAATTGTTCGTAATTCGATCAATTGCTAAATGGTTATTACGTTGCTATTCAAAATTTTGTCATTGTTGTATGCCTTCTGACAAGAAGCCAAATACATGCATGCATTTAAATCATTAAATGCATTTAATCATTAAATGCATTTAATTCCATAATTTTAGTCCCATTAAAATTAAATGCAATTTATTCACAAATAAATTGCCTGACAAATCGTGCCTTCAATTTAGAATATTGCTGCCTACTTAGGCAGCAATAAACTAATTAACTATAAATTAATAACTAACAATTAATTAACTATAAATTAATTAATTTATGAATTCATTAATGAATTAATTAATTCATGAATTAATTTAAGTTGTACTTTAAATTGAAAATATTTCTCGAAATGGTGGACATAAAGATGATGTTGTTGATGAAGATGATGTTGATGAAGATGATGGTGACGATGATGATGATGGAGGCGATGATGATGGTAACGATGAGAGAAAGAGGATGACGGCGACAATTGTGACATGAATTGTGGCTATGATGATAGTGATGATTAGTGTCATTATTAATGCATCGTTTAATTTCCCAGAAATTATGTATATCATTCCGAAAAGTTTGGAAGGTCCCATGTCAGTCGACACCAGATAATTTGTGGCACCATGGTGAATAAGGGGATGAATCACCTGATGGTGATGACTGTGGTGGTGTTGGTGATGCTGATATCGATGATGATGATGATGATGATTGATGGTATTTTAAAATTGCTTTATCCTCTTAGCATTATTGACTCAAACTCATCATTGCCATCTCGATGAGTAAGATCTCGTCTTCCACATCCTCCTCCTCCTCCTCCTCAGCATCATCATCATCGTTCTAGGCTTTGCGAAGTTGTTTGCGAATGAATCACGATGTTCTTGTTATTTTGCTCAATTTACAGTCAACTTGACCTTAACATCTATGACCTTTCATTGACCCCATTTAACACTTACTCACCCCCCTCCCAGATTCAGGGTCATCTGCCACTACGCCTGCACCCATCCCTACTGGTGCAACTTCATCCTCATTTGCATCATCGCGAGCAGCATCACGTTGGCATGTGAGGATCCACTGACTTCGAAGTCTGAACGTAATCTGGTTGGTTATTTGACGATTTCAAAATTCCAATAAAATGAAAAAAAAACAAAACAATTAAACATAATTAAGCAGCTAAATGTAACATTGCATGAATATAATAAGTGCAATTGTTATGTTTAAAATGGTCATTTTTATATTTATTGATGCGTGAAATTGGAGAATTTAATTGCAGTTACAAGTGGAACTACTAATCATGTTTAAGGAACATTTTGTGCAATTGCAGAACTTACAATGAATGTAATTGATTACAATGAATGTAATTGATTACAGAGTTTTTAAATGGATTTTGTAACTTCCGAACAACGTTATTAATCGTCTTGAATAATATGAAAAGTTCTTAGAATTTCAAAAATTATGTAATAATTATTATTAATGGCAGTTTAATTATTAATAATTATTATTAATGGCAGTTTAATTATTAATAATTATTTTATTATTGGCAGATTCTGAAGAACTTCGAATACTTCTTCACGACGGTTTTTACAATTGAGTTGCTCCTCAAGGTAGCAATCCCGCTGACAATAATTTAATTGAAATAAAATTAATTTAACACAATATTGAAGTTTAGTTATTAAACATTAAAAAGTACATTAACGTTAATAAAAATTCACTTCACGTGCAATTAAAATGTAATTTATCGTTTAAAAAACTAGGAATATTATTAAACAATATTTTCTCCAGAATTACAATATATTATCGTGTTATGTTTTACTAAATATTTGCATATTATTAACCGTTAATTATTATTTCACTAAGAATTATGAATCGATACCTAATGAAAAATTATTAATATATTATTTATATTAGTATAAAAATAATAAATCATAATACAAAATATAATTAATAAAATTAGTTATATAATTAATATAATTTAATAATTTATATTTATATTTTTATAATTATATATACTTATATAATATTTTTATTTATATTTATATAACTAATAATATTCAAATTATTCACCTGCAGCTCGTATCGTACGGCTTGGTGCTCCACAAAGGTTCATTTTGCAGGAGTCTCTTCAACCTGCTCGACATGCTCGTCGTCATATTTGCTCTCATCTCATTCGTCATCGAGTCTGTCCATCTGTCCTTTCAATGTTTTCATTTTATATCCAATAAACCAAGTTTTAGTATTTCGATTTATTGGATATATTGATTTTTCTTTCTTAATGATTTATTGATTGTTTATTATTAATAATGATTTATTGATTGTTTATTATTAATAATGATTTATTGATTGTTTATTATTAATAATGATTTATTGATTGTTTATTATTAATAATGATTTATTAATTGTAATTTTAGCAACGAGGCAATGGGTGTGGTGAAGATTCTGAGAGTGTTAAGGGTTCTGAGGCCCCTCAGAGCCATCAACAGAGCCAAGGGTCTCAAGGTGAGAACTAAAAGTGAATTTCTTTTATTTAATAACTTAAATAGAACTTGAAATATTAAATATATTTAATTCTACTTAGCACGAATAAAAATCAATGGAAAATATTCGACAACAATAAATAGGAATTTATAAGGCAATTACCGTTTTAGTTTTTCGTAATTCCAAAAAATTTAAAGTGGGAATTTCTTGGAATTTCAACTTCAAGTCCAACAAAATGCTCAGAAAGTTCCAACAGGTGTAACGACGTGTTCAATGAAAGAAGAACATTTCTAAGAGATTTTGAGACTCGGAAATTCAAAATGAGCTCCAGGAAATTATTTCGAATTAAAAATATTTCATAGAAAGTAAATTCGTAATAACTATTTTATGCGAATTATAAATATCTTTTATGCGCAATTATTTTCCTGCAATGCCATCGCCTTTCTCGTCTTAGGCTGGTACTAAACGTGAGCTTTTTGCATAGGATTACGACCGGATTATTCTACAAATCACTTTAATAATATTTGCGATATTATAATTTACAAATAATTAATTTACAAATAATTTACAAATAATTAAGTCACCATAAATATCAAACGTGTTTTGTATTTCGTCGGTGGATTGGAAATGAATTCCTACTCAACAATATCTTGAAAATTATAAACATAGAATTAAATTTCCACTTGTCACGTTTTGTTGACAATTAAAGTGACATTAAAATGCCATTAAAGTGACATTGGAGTGACATTAAGACTAATTTCTATTTGACCAGAGAGTCCTTCAGTGCGTCATTGTGGCTGTGAAGACCATTTACAACATCATGCTGGTCACCTTTCTGCTTGAGTTCATGTTTGCTGTCATCGGAGTTCAACTTTTCAAGGTAGCATTTTATTAATAACAAAATTAATAATTATTTTAATGTAAATAAATTCATAAGTAGAATATAAATTTTCCAAAAGAAGTGAAACTTGAAATAATTTTAGTTTCAAATTAGATTCGCCTTAATTTTACTTTGTTTTGTTTTATTCATTTAAATGTTATTAATTTTTATTCAATAAATTTATTTCCATGGAAAACACAAAGATGGATATTTTGTATAATGCTATTTTTCAGGGCACGTTTTACAAATGTTCTGACGATACTCAGCTGACAGAAGAAGAATGCCAGTGAGGAGAACATTTATTCCACTTGACAGGAACTTATTAATTATAAAACTCTAATTTTATGAATTTAAAACAGTCATTTTCTTCGGATATAAATTCATATTTTTCCTTTGAAATTCACCCAAAAATTCATTAGCGATAAAAAAAAGAAGAAAAACACGCCAAGCTAAATAAGTGCTTCCAACATGAGACTTGATTGCGATGAGGATCCAAAATCATTTTCAATCCTGCTGCTCACAATCAACAAATCGCGAATCAACAAATCAAATTGTACAAACTTGCTTCAAATTTAATCTCTATTACAATTAAGGTTAACAATTAATTAATTAATTAATTAATAATTACGTGTTTATATAAATTAATAATTACATTAGTTACGATTATAGTAATTAATAATGTTAATGTACAACAACAATAATATTAATAATTTAAAAATAATCATCATCACAATTATTGACCAAACAACTACTAATCAATTTCGTTGTTGTTGCTCAGAGGTCACTACATCGACTACTCGTCTGACGATCCTCCTTTTGCTTCAGTTGAAAATAGAACCTGGGACAACTACCCTTTCAACTTCGATGACGTCAGCAAGGGAATGCTGACCCTGTTCACAGTGGCTACGTTTGAGGGATGGCCAACGTGGGTTGATCTTTGTCCTTGAGGCAGCCCAAATAATTTTAAAGCCTATGATGATAATGATGACTGAGAACGATAGCAATACTGGCAATCATCATCATCATCATCATCACGAAAATAATTAATTCATAATAATAATTCATTCATAATAATACAAACGCACTGCAGACTCATGTTCAGGGGTATTGACTCCACGGAGGAGGACAGGGGTCCAATCCAGGCATCACGTCCTTTCGTGGCCGTCTTCTTCTTCGTCTACATCATCATCATAGCCTTCTTCATGGTCAACATCTTCGTTGGTTTTGTCATCGTCACCTTCCAAAAGGAGGGAGAGCAGGAGTACAAGAACTGCGAACTGGACAAGAATCAGGTAGAAATCGGAATATCATGATGATTATGATGATGATGATGCTACGAGAGTCTTGATGACGACGACGACGATGATAGTGGTAGACGTCTATGATGATGATGATGATGTTTATGATGATCATGACGCTAGCAATGACGTTGATGAAGGTGAAGATGATGACAACGATGACAGCGGTGACGACTATGAATGTGATCATTATGACGACGACGATGTCCAAATATCATGGTATGATGTAACATGTGTGCACGAGGCATCACCACGAACGACATCGTGCTCAGAAACATCACAGAACAACTTTTCTTTTTCCGAAATCCTTTTTTAAAAGCTTTTCCACTCGTCTTCGTTTCCAGGGGAAAAGGAGCACCTGATTGTTTATGAAGCCATCTTTCACTCATCCATCTCCCCCTCTTTCGATATTTTTTCCTTCTCCGTTTTCCAAGTACAAAGAAACCGAGGCAAAGTGTCGACTGTTTCAAAACAACCACTTCGTATTTCACTCTTTGACCTGCTGATGTTACGTCTCAGTGACTTTAGCGCTAAAAAGGAGCAGACGAAATGGTTCGATATTGTTACTCATCAGACGATATGGCGCTAATATCGTGGGACGTGTTTTAAAACAGCGAAAGTGCATCGAATTTGCACTCAAAGCAAGACCACAGAGGAGGTACATCCCGAAGAACCACATGCAGCACAAGGTCTGGTGGATCGTAACCTCCCAGGGGTTCGAGTATTTCATCTTCATCCTCATCCTCCTCAACACCGTCACCTTGGCTATGAAGGTGGGTTGCTGTTCACTTTTTAAATTATTAATTACGAAATATTTCGTGCGGTGATTATTATTATTATTACTATTATTAATGATATTATTTTCGGTTTAAGTTGTTTTTTTTATTAACAAATAAAGTCGATAAATACTTAATAATTGGCTGATGTTACTACAGCCTCTTTATCGATGGCTTGCGTATCACTTGGTATCACTAATCACTAGTTAATAAGCTTCGGGCGTTCAAATGATTTTATAAAAATCACGCAAAAAAAATAAGTGATTGACTTTCGTGACAGTAATTTTCGTTTACAACTTTTTTTGAACTTCAAAAACTTCGGAGGCAAGTTTTATAGGCTCGTGTTGGAAGCCATTTTTAGACTTCCATAACAACTGGTAAAACATAACAAATGGTAAAACATAACAAATGGTAAAACATAACAGCTGGTAAAAGTGGTGATTATACCAACGAAACAAAACCAAGAAATTCACACTTTTTGCCTCCTGGTAATTGCACTCAACTCTTCCACTCATTTCCAAGGATGCTGGAATGAGATATCCTCCCCATCAACCAACCTCATTATCAGATGGGTGCTACCTTCTTTCTTGTGCTGGTTGAAGCCCGGACGCTGGGACAAGAGCTTGCCAACATTGGCAAACGGCAAATGCACCTGTTCATGATGATGATGATGGTGATGATGATTGTTATTATTATTATTATTATTATTCCATTATTATTATTATTATGATAATGACACTGATGGCATGTGCTGGTCCTCATCCGATAAACCGGTCTATCTTGCACTTTGGTGTGCGGAGACACAAGACATTGAGATTGATGCGAGTGATGTTAAACGTTGCATGTTATTATAGCTATAAGTTATAATAATTAATATTAAGTTAGTATTACTGCTGTTGTTGTTCTTGTTGTTGATGTTATTGTTGGTGTTGTTGGTGTTATAATATTATTCCAAGCAAATCGCATGATTCTGAGGCATCTTCGGTTGAGAAATGAATTTCTCAAGAAATAAAATTGGATTCAAAAGTATTTTTAAGGCGCGCATCGCAACAACACAAAGCAGACGAGAGTGGCACTTAAACCTGGAATATTTCCAACTTTCAGTTTTGGAAGTGCCAGTCTATCCATCATTCGTTCATTCGCTCGTCCATCAATTTCTCCATCCATTCATTTATCAATGCATTTTTTCATGCATTGTCCATCCTTCCATCCATCTTTTCCTACCTAATTCCATTTTACACTTTCATCATCGCAGGTGGTCTAAATTATAAACAGTTTTTAGCATTTCACGAGAAAATTAATTATACGACCCCAAAAAAAAATATAAATATATAAATAAAATAAAGTAACAATATTAATATCAGTAATAATAATAATAATCAATATTGATTTCATTAATAATCAATATTGATTTCATTAATAATAATAATAATCAATATTGATTTCAACTCCAGTACGACGGGGCACCGAGGGACTACACCTCCGCCCTCGACGTCCTGAACATCATCTTCACAGGGGCGTTTGCCCTCGAGTTCATTCTCAAACTATTTGCCTTCAGAATCAAGGTTTTATTTTCGATTTTTTGTTGATTGATTAAGTCTAGAATTTATTGAATAAATTCGTAATTGTTTTTCATAATGAAATTAACATTCGAAATAAACTTTTTTTGTTATTCGTGATTAATGCTGTTAGTATGTAGCTATTGCCATATTTTACTATGACCGTCATTGGTATTACTATTATTATTATTATTATTATTATTATTATAATTATAACATAAATAAATTATACTATATTATTATTAATTATTATAGCACAAACAAAATATATTATATTATTACTCGTTATTATAATGTAAATAAAATATATAACATTATTATTCATTATTATAATATTAATAAAATCCATCTAACTCAGAATTACTTTGGTGACCCTTGGAACACCTTGGACTTCATAATAGTTGTTGGCAGCATTGTGGACATCGTGATTGGAAAGTTACTGGTGAGTAATGTACTGGTCAGTTTTAACGAGTTAAACGAAATCAAATATGTTTGGAATTACATTCAATGGAAGTTCAAAGTTCCCTTATCAAATAATTTAGTAATAATTAAAAATTAAAGTGTGTTATTAAAGATGTAATCTTATGTAACAAATATTACATCCTCCCTCTTGATTCGCCAAAATTCTATTGACAACTGCAGCTCATTGCTTAGACCGGCCATTCCAGTCGTAATTGTGCGATGAAAAAAATTAATTAACAAGTAATAATTAATGAGTGATAATTAATATTTAACTCCTAATAATTAATAATTAATATTTTCAAAAATGTTCAGCCAAATTAAATTTAAGAAGAGAAACTAAACATTCTAAAATGTAATAAAATATTTAATAAGCACAAATTAGTTTAACATTAAATTGCAAAACGTTCATATATAACGTAAAAGCAAAAATAATATGCAATAATAAGTGGACGTCGTTCTCGTCGCCAATGCAGCCCGACCAGAACTTCATCAGCATCAGCTTCTTCAGGTTGTTCAGGGTCATGAGGCTGGTCAAGCTGCTGAGCCGAGGAGAAGGAATCAGGACCCTCCTTTGGACCTTCATCAAGTCCTTCCAGGTCCGTTTTCCAGGATTTAAAACCACCTTTGCTAATGGTGATGATGGTGTTGATGACGACGACGATGTCGACGACGTTGACGATAAGGATGAAGATGATGACGATGATGATGATGATGACGATGACGGTGGTTTCGATAATCTCGTATTCAGACCGATTCATGGTCATCTTATTGTGTTTATCAGTCAGAAGACAAACTTTATTCATTGAAATAAATTTAATTTTTGGTAATTGAATAATGTTTAAGCCACCCACGTATTCATGTATTAATATCAATACATAGATATACATAGATATGCATACTCATAGGTCATGGTAATTACTCGATTATTCCTTTTCATGTGATTATTTTTTATTTTAATAAAAATTAATCAATATTGATAATAAGTCATTCGCAATTAATGGTTGCAGGCACTACCCTATGTATTCCTGCTCATCGTAATGCTCTTCTTTGTCTATGCTGTTGTTGGAATGCAGGTTGGATAAGTTATTTCAATATTTTATTATGATTTAAATTATTTTAATGTTTTAATATGTTTAAATTGCAAAATAAATTATTTTAATCAATTAATAAATTATGTATGTGCAAATTTATTGAGTCAAGTGAGCAATAAAGAATTTCTTGTTTTATTATTTATAATTATAATTAATATTTATAATTAAAAAAAAATGAATTGATAATTATTGCTAATTATGTTGGCATGACATCTCATCTTCTGTACTGTAACATTCATGTTAAGATATTGTTATAATTGTTAATGTTATTGTTATTGTTACTTTTTACAGCAACACTCTGAAGTCTTTCTGCTTTTAAACAACCAAAACCACTGCTATTTCCTCAAGTCACAAACACCTTAAAAATGGAAACCCTTCTTAACCCAGTCCTAACTCTCATCAGAATCGATATTCTAAACTCGTTTCGTTTACAAAAGCTTTGTTCTTAAGAAAAAATACATCTTTCTTGATGTTTTTGGTTTTCTACTTTTTGAAGCGACCCCTTGAACATTG
Source organism: Hirudo medicinalis (assembly GCA_011800805.1). Lineage (NCBI taxonomy): Eukaryota > Metazoa > Annelida > Clitellata > Hirudinida > Hirudinidae > Hirudo > Hirudo medicinalis. Next base: position 115,662 of record MPNW01000192.1, on the reverse strand, counting down.
AAGATTGAAAAATGCTGTTGTTGTTAGTTAATGCTGATGTTAGTTAGTATTTTGTCGTTGTGCAGCTCCTCGGCAAGATCGCCACCGACAACGAAGATTCTGTCATCACACACAACAACAACTTCCAGACGTTCCCTGCTGCTCTCATGATCTTATTCAGGTTAGCGATGATGACGATGATGATGAAGAAGAAGATGATGACATATTTATGTATCACTCATACGTACGTTTATTTTCTCGGTCTTACCTAGAAAAAAACGTAAAATCAAAACAATTTGATACTAAAACGAAAACCTCCCACGTTGAAGTTGATCGTATTCGATGATAACGATGATAATGGGCCTAAAATAACCAAACGAAAGGTCCACTTTCTCCTCCTAAGGACACTTGATATGTGATCAAAACAACGATGCAACAAAGCAAATAAGCAACAAAACAAATAAGCAACAAAGCAAAGAGGCAACAAAGTTGTAAACATATCAGATGAGTTGTCAAGGAGCATCTCCTCACTCAGTCCGCCAAAATACCCGATAAATTTTTTTATAATTTGTTTTCCCGCTGAATCTTCTTCAATATCAATTTTGTCTTTAAGGGCTGACATTTTTCTTTAATGATCTCAAATAAAATTTAAAACTCTGCAGGTAAGTTACAATTAACTTAGCACAACAATTTACAACATGTTACGAAAAGTTACAATAATTTACAACACGAATTACGTTAAATTACAACAATTTACAACTTGCAATTTATTTTTTATCGCATAATTAACCCCATTTATTTGTTGAATCTTAATTAATAGCAATGGTCAATAAATTTCACGAGATTAATTAAAAACAATTAATTTTTTTATTTATTTTTATTTATAATGTATATATATATATTTTGATAATAAATTATAAATTTTTATTTAAAAATAAGTAAATTATAATAAAGCGCATAAATAGTCGGTCGGTTACAACCGCATTTACAACAACAACAACCACATTTACAACAACAACCAGGTCAGCCACGGGGGAGTCATGGCAGGACATAATGATGAGTTGTTCCGAGCAGCCGACAGTCTACTGCGACAGCAACTCCGACGACAAAGGAAAACGTTGTGGAAGTTCTTGGATTGCCCTGCCCTTCTTCATTTCATTCTACATCATCTGCTCATTTCTCGTGAGTCTCATTGATTGAGGTTGAGCCAAATTAAGTTTGATTGAATCTGATTGATTGTGGTTAAGTCAAATTAAGTTTGGATGAGTTTGATGAATGAATGAATGAATGAGTGAGTGAGTGAGTGAGTGAGTGAGTGAGTGAGTGAGTGAGTGAACGAACGAATGACTGTTAGGGTGGCGTAATTCAAGCAATGGACCTCAAGGCCATCGATTGGATAAGTCTAATTAAGGTTAATTAAATCATAGCTCATAAAAATTGTTGTCCAAAATTTTGCAGATCTTGAATTTATTCCTGGCAGTCATAATGGACAACTTTGACTACCTCACACGCGACTGGTCAATCCTCGGACCTCACCACCTCGACGAGTTTGTCCGTCAGTGGTCAGAATACGATCCAGATGCTACGTAAGTGATGAATATGCAAATAAATTGACCAACTGAATTTATTATTGTAATGAGCTTAATCGTTTCAATCAGCACATGATAATGATTGTGTTCAAATTTTTCCTTTTGATTATCATTTTAGGATTTATTTAACCACGCTTGTTAACTAATCACTGCCAATTATAATTTTAGGTGACTATTTTATCATTCTTTTACATTTCATTAATTGACCTGAAATAATTGTTTTAAACTGGAATTTGTATTGGCCTAATACTTATAATATTTTAGAGGTAAGATCAAACATTTGGACGTCGTCCAATTGCTGAGAAAAATATCTCCTCCTTTGGGCTTTGGAAAGTTGTGCCCACACCGTATTGCCTGCAAGGTCAGTCCAAAGATCTAGAGTTCAATTCCTATTTCAGGAGTCCAAACCTATTCTGATATGTTATTTGTTATAATTTATATAATATTTTCCATCAAACATTTATATTATTTATAATATTTCTATTACTTATAACAGTTCTATTACTTATAATATTTCAGTTATTTTCAAAATTTATATTTTTGTCAGAGACTTGTTTCCATGAACATGCCTCTAAATAGTGTCGACCATACCGTTATGTTTAATGCCACGCTATTTGCCCTCGTCAGAACGTCCTTGAAGATTAAAAACGAAGGTCAGAAGTCTTAATGTCTGTAGAGTTCATTTTATTTCATTTTAGTAAATCAAGCAAATTGTGGTTACAATTGGCTGTTGGCGATAAAATAGTTCAGTTTAAGTAATCAATTACATTCACGTTAAACCTTTTTATTTTTCAAATCACTTGAATTTGTTTAAAATGCACTCGTGAAAATAATCTGACAAAAAATTAATTTATTTTTAAATCAAAAAATAGGGAAAACATTTATAATTGGTTATGATTAAAATTATTAAATTGCTTATTTACAACGTTAAATCATCCTGAAGGATCACTTGTCAATCTCTAATTATGTTACGTTGCAATTATCCCGAAGTAGGCTCAATTATATTATAATTATCATATATTTTATTACAATTATACTTCTATTTATTATGCGCTTGCGGGCATACAGGATTTGAACTCCTACCAGAGCTGCACCAAAGTCTTAATCACTCGGATACCGATGCCCATATTATGACATATTATAATCATCTCCGGTTACGTTGTATTATCTCCAATTATATTATGTTATAATTAATTTTCACAAATTTCCAGGAAACATCGATCAGGCGAACGAAGAGTTGAGGGAAGTCATCAAAAAGATTTGGAAGAGGACCTCGCCCAAGCTGCTGGATCAAGTTGTTCCACCTGCAGGTCGTAATTAATAACTTCATTAGCATTTTTATTATAAATTCTTGCTATTCACTTTTCTTATTATTTATGTTATGTTATTATTATTATTTTTTATTATTATCACAGTCATCAGCATTATTATTATTATTATTATTATCATTATTTTTTAACACTTTACTTTTATTTTTTATTATTAATGTCATCAAAACACTTTTAATAGTTCCAGTTCATCATTAACATGATGCAATCGCCGAAGAAAAATCCATCACATGCAAACACACAAGATCACACAATCACACGCACGCACAGTCGACTGCAATAAATTAACAAACAAACTGAACAGCAGAAACAAACAATACAAAACTCCAAACCCCTTTCCAGGTGATGACGAAATCACAGTCGGGAAGTTCTATGCGACCTTCCTCATCCAAGATTACTTCAGGAGGTTCAAGAAGAGGAAGGAGATGATGCAGAAGAGGAAACAACTCGGACACGCCCACACCAATGTCCTTCAGGTGTGCTTGTCACGTGTTCTTTCTCGGAACACCTGTCGAATGTATGGCCAGGTGTGCAGGCTGAAGGTGTGCTCCGGAGGGTGATCGCTACGGTCTCCTTGGCAGATGCTGTTTTGAATGATGTACAAAGCTGTGCAGTGTTATAATTTATTGAATTATTTAAAAGTAATATTGTATTATTATTATTAAGTTGTGTTATTGTAATAATTACAATATACGTAAATATAATACGAGAAGGCAAAAAATGATTGACAAAAAGCGAAGCAAATGAAGTCTAAAAAAATGAAGTTATCTTGTTATTATTTTCATCACTTTGCAGATTATTTAACCACCTTCTAAATGTTAATTTCAATTAATAACATTGGTTGTTGTTATTTTATTTATTATTACCGTTGTTGCTGTTGTTGTTGGGATTAAGTCTAAATCCTTCTGACTCCTTATAAACTCTCATGAACTTGTTAATCAACTTTGCAAGGAGGAGACTGGCGATGCAGGTTATATAAAAGGTTGTATAAAAGGAATATAATTTGAAGCTTCAGTTGGTTCACTCTCCAGTTACTTCCATCTCCTCTTTTCGCTTTTGAGTTAGCAGGACCACTGGTCCTGTGGACAATCCTTGAAGCGTAGATGCAATGATCCCTGCAAAAAAATGAAGCTTGTTGTTTGGTTTCCTCAGCAAGAAGAACCTTTTTCAGTTGTTTTTGCTCGCATTGAGTTGCTTTTGTTGCTCTTGTTGGAGATGAGCTGGAAAACGCTGCTAAGCAAAACTACCAGCCAGGCAGTGGAATGAGCGTGTACTCGTTGCATCCTAAGACACCTAGGATCATCTATTTTGAATTCATTCGATTTGTTGAAATTCTTATTTATAACATGAAGACAAACAATCATTTTATCTATTACACTAAATAATTCATCAATTAAATAATTGATTAACTTAATAACTCATAAAAATTCAAAGGCGGGTTTGAGGGCAGTCCACGATTTGGGTCCAGAGATTAGAAGGGCGATATCAGGGAACCTTGAGGAAGAAGAACTTCTGGATAAAGAAGCAGAAGAACCCATGCACAGGGTTTATTATATTATTATATTTATTAATATATTATTTCTCAATTAATTACCTATTAACCCTATTAAACGTGTGAGATATTATTACAAATTAATAAAATAACGACAATAAAGTATTTTAAAAAGTGGACATTTTATTGCGCAGAGAAACCACACCTTATTTGGAACCGTCATGTCGGCTTTGTCTCAGAACCGACCCCCCCAGATGCTCCAGAACCTGCCAAACGGCCCTGAAGTCTTGCCACAGCATTCTTTCGTGACATCTTCACAGGACAACGTCAACAACAATAACTATAACAACGCCATGCAAAGCCAAAGGTTTAAGGATTAGAATTGCTTGATGTGTATTTATGTGTACGGTTTTTGTTGTTATTATTATTATTATTATTATTATTAATCATCATAGTTATTATTTAGGAGTAGGACTCAGTTGGGCTGGATCAATTAGACTTATTATTATTTAAGCAGATGCTAATAGCTACATTTAAATATTCACATGTAACTCCAGCATCACTCCATCCACACCAATGGCTCCTCCATTTCCATCCCAAAACGCCTCTGCACCTTCTACTCCATCCGCTACCCTCACCAGAGACAACTTCCCCCCGAATATTTATCGCCAGCAACGGCAAATACCCAACCATCTGCCTGTCCTTCATCCGCGTAACATCGACAGTTCCAACCAGCCATTGAGGATTGGTCCTGGTGAAACTGTCAGACGGGGCCCTGGTTCTCTCCTGCATGAGGATGACGAGAGGCCACCCAGCTCTTGGAAGCCTGGCATGGCAAGGTAACATTAACGTCATAAAATAAGAATAATAATAATATTTTATAATGTAATGTAACAATATATTGTAAATAAATGTTATAATTGTTGCGATATGTTGTCTTGCAATGATGAAGAAGGTTGTTGAGAAGGCATTAAATCGAAATAAAATTTGAAATAATAGTAATAATAATAATGTTTTAATTATAATATTTACAAAAATTGATTTACAATCAATCAGATTCAATCAAACTTAACAAATTATCAGATTATTATTAGATGATTCGACAGTATGAATCATACCGATAGTTGCATTTACTCCGAATCACATGTTACGAACATGCGCAATTGTTTACTCATTTACTTATATTTATTTATATTTATTTATATTTATGTATATTTATTTATATTTATTTGTTTATTAACCCTACAATTCCATCCAAGCGTAACTTCGATTACCTGCAGTTCACCTGTGGACGACGATGATGAGAATCCGTATCCCCCTCCAAACATCTCCCTCAACAGAGTCAGGTCCTCCAGGATGTCCAACTTCCTCTCCTGCCTTCATAAGCAGGACAGCGCCGAAAGTCCGCTCGTCAAGCCTGGCATGACACCCAACGATCTCAACCACGCTCAGGTGAACCACCATGTAATGAACAAATTGTTGTTGTTGCTGTTGTTAGTGTTATTAAATATATTTTTATTTTTTCTTCATTTTTTTAAATTTTCATTTAAATCGAGTTATTATTATTATTATTATCATTAAAAATGAATTAGAGCAAATTCTATTAAGTATCATCAAATTTCTAAAATATTCTTTACAAATTTATAAATTCCTATGCGTGTTTTTTTTATTTTTAGGCGTTAAAATGTGAAACGATCAGAGTATTTTAATATATTCGAAAGTTCCTCAAACTGTAACGAATCAAATTAAATTATTATTATTAAATTACTTTTTACCAATTCTTTTCGCTAGGTTAGATCTTTATATCCGAACTCAAAGCGAAGGCTAGAATAATTAATCATATTTTTTCGGTGGAAATTTTCAAAGTTATTTCAAAAATACATAATTGGCTAAAAAAAAAAGAAGGCATGTCAGTCAATAGCGAATGTTCGCATTGAAAATTTATTTACCGGAGGCTCTATAAACTCCGCATCTTAATTATAGATTTTATAAAAAAAATTTAAAAAATACTTTAGAAAGAAAATCCCACACGGCAACATTAAGCCGTGACACGATTGTATTTTCATTGACATCTTATCGAATGCCTGTACGACCTCCTTGACGTTTCAGTTGATCTTGTAATTATTTCTCTAAGAAAGAACGAACTAAAATAATTGAATAAATAAATGATTATTTATACACCAAACGCCCATCACTGCTTCCACTATGAAATCCTACCGCGTGTAATCGAGCAGATGGTCTGCTATGTGTGTGTATCGGGTTGATGGTGTTTTGGATTCCGTTCTGAGATGGAAAACAAGAAAATGTAGAAGTTTCCAATTGAACTGCTTGGAATTTCATTTACTGTGTATGGCTAAAGAGAAGTTATTAGTTAGAAAATTTATTAGAGATTGTTAATGACTGCATAATATAACATAATTCCTCATTAGGAATTACATTGAAATTAAACTTTTTGGGTTTTTTTAGTTTTGCTAATCTGCGAATCCATCACTTGACAATTATTTTTCAGAATATTTTTGTTTGATCAAGTGTGTTCCATGTTCGTCAATACTTTAGCTTTTAATGCTATGGTTGTTGATGTTGCTGTTGTTGGTAATCTTCCTCTTAAAATCGTTTTAAGAACATGACTCACGAGGTTATGCAACGTCCAATAGACTACCAAGCACCACCACAGCAAGTCAACCCACCTTCCATCATCTACACCACTCCAAGTGAGCATCAGATTTTTACAAGATAAATCCTTGTCGTTTCAGGGCATTTCTCATCAGAATATGTATTTTTACAACTTTCTACAACTGATGAGATAATTCCGAATTATTAATTATGAGTCTTAATTAGGAAGACATCTTCCACATTCGTATTAAAACTTTGAGTTTTTGGGGCTCACAGGTCGTCCTCTCATGCTTTCCCCAGATTTGGTGAGGAAAATGGACAACAAGGGTGGAGAACTGGCCCCACCATCCTTCAACCACAGGTTGATGGGTGCTGGCAGCGCTGAGAGTCTGGTCGGCATGGTGAGTAACGTATTTTAGTTAAGAAGTCCAACAAAAAGAACCAGTGTTCTAATGTTTTTACTTCCAGTATTATTTATGTTATTCTGCTTTAACTATTCGTGAACTCCACAGCTATACATTTTATTGTCTATTCCTGGTGATACAATAGTAGCTCGTTGCATTTCCGTCCACTTAGTCGTAACATTGTATTACTAACATCCGTCAATAGTTTTTAAGATTTTTGTACTTAATATAAATAAATTATTTCGAATATCCTACTTGTGGCTTACTCAATTCTACCTCTTTCCACTGCAGGTGATTCAGTCAGAAGGGCTGGAGAAATACGTGGATGCCCGATACTTGCAGGATCAAATATCGGAGGCCACGGGTTTATCGAGAGAAGAAATGGATGCGGCAGCTCATAAAATATTGACATCACGGGCAGTCTTTGATTCTTACGCTCCGAAGCCGATTTAGTTCCCTTTGGCCATCTTGAGTTTGTTTACCCATCTGAGTTAAGCGTTTAAAAGTAAGCCCGACGATGGGTTTTATATATTGAGTACGGAAAATGTTAGAAAAACCTGTGTAATTGAAGTGCATTCAAACTGCAGATTGGTTCATGGTCTGCAACAAACATTCACTTGTTCACAACCTCACTGCCACTTAGCTATTCTCAACGTAGTATTGGAACATTCTGGATCGTTTGACAATTTCAAAATCCACGTCGTACCCTCCAAATGTAATTTTGCTTTGAATTATGATCTAATTAATCCCAATTACGGAGATCTTTCATCTGGTATCGTTCATGTGCGAAGATATTAAATATAGATGCTTAGCACAGATCTGGATTTCAGAATCAACTGTCGGCTGCATTGTGTTCAACACGATGTAATTGCTCAATCTTCTATCATTGTTTTCCTTGACATTTCTATCTGTAAACCAGAGAATTACGAGTCCGCTAAAGATAACTTGTAATTTTTTCCATGTAAATGTCGAAAAGTGTGCATTCTATTGGTCGAAGCTTCCTCTTTGTGGCTATTTCTACAGACTTGTGTGCGTACTGATGTGCCTTCAATTGAAATACTAGGTTCCGATGCTTAAGTTCTTAGTGGTTTGAAATAATTTCTACATTTCTTTATAAGAGGCCTTCGGATCTGTTCAAAATCTGCAAGAGATTCTTCTATCCCTTCCCGTAGACTGCAAAACTCAGCCTACAGATATTGGAAATAACTTGCGCAATTTTTAACAGAATTTTCATGTTGTCCCGATAAGATTCTCTGAAGATCTATTTATTGCGTACCATATCATTGCCTGATTTTTGTGAAATGTAGAACGAGTATGAAGATTGTACAAAGGGAGATATTTTAGTTCTGCAATGATCTTCAAATTTGAATTTGTCTTAATCTCCAAGGGTGCTACTCCTTAGAATCCATTCTTCACGGCGTGTTTCTCAATTATTATCACATCCATCCTCATCATCGGCGATGATACGAACATCGCATCATCTTTATACCTCCCATGTAATTTTGTTTCCTTACTTTGTGATGTATTTGACATGACATTCAAAACAAGTCGAGATATCATTGTTAGGTGATTGCTTAATTTTCTAAACTCTTTTCATTTATCAAATTGTTTTCGGAGAACATTTTTTTTTTAGATTTTTACAAAAAGTTAACAGAAAATGAAAGAGCATTTACTGGTCTGCAAGTGGAAATAGTCAATCTTTCTGAGAAGTGAACTTGAAAATGTAATGATGTTTAATTTAAGCCTAGGTGAGTATTGAAGCCACTTCACAAAGAATCAATTGAAAAATCTTAGTTTTGAAAGATTGTAAGCAAAAGACCTACCATAACTTAAGCATCTGGCAAGATGTTCTAAATGATTGGATGGCAAAACATGCCAGGAGTGCAAACATTTAAGCTGCTAAGAAGTTTAAAAATACCACCAACTTTGTTCTACTTGCAGAAAGTAAATTAAAGGCTGGAGACTAAAATACAATGTCAGGCTCCAATTTATAAAATAATATTTTTAATTGTTTCAATCCAATCAAAATGTCCAAAAATCCAGTGCTTCAATTTATTAACTTGAGAATAAACATTCAACAAATATTTGCAAAAAAAGTTTCAAAAAGAAAATTTACAGAGGGCAGAAATAAATAATTAATATGAAACTTTCATTAGTTTATTTATTAGAGACACCAAATGACATGTTCTGTCCAGAAGCATTCAAGGCAGAAATCTTAAAGTTGACGAAGTGTTCGAGGTATTGTGAAATGACGTTACTGGACGTCTGGGTTGAGTCCATGTTCATTTTAAACGGCTGGCTCACTGCATCAAGAAGAGTTGAAGCATCAAAGACACAGCTCACAAACTCTTTCAAGATGGCCATGCATTCGTTTGGTGTGCTGCACGGCTGATATTCAACCTGGAATTGACTTTCTTATGAAATAACCAATGTTGTGTGCAAAGCAATAAATATTAGGAAAAATAAACATATTAATTGATATAAAAATGGCAAAAGAACGATTTCGCATAATCGAGAGCATTGCTAATTAAACATTCACAACTTGCACTGAAATGGTAGAAATTCATTCACCAATTATGATAGCAGAAAATTAAAGAGATCATTACAACAGTAAGACTTACATTTTTAATTCCTAGACTTTTATTGTACACAACATTACCCTTAATCAAACTTCAAGAAAACATTTAAAAATCATTATCAATCACCTCGACCAATAGCCCCTTAAAACCAGTCATGGTCCCAAGAACCACTGCTCCAATCTTGACCTTGAAGTCACTGAGAGTGTAAGCTGTACCCTTGACCTCAATTCTTGGATGCTTCTTGACATAGAATTGCTTCAGCTTAGCCACTATCTGGTCAAAAGAAAGACTTGCCACCACATTCGTTCCAGAAGGAGAATCGATGTAGGAGAAGCATGACATGGGATATTCTGTGTTGTGCAGCACATGAATGGCTCTCTGTAGATCTGGAACCAAATAATTTCTTAAGAGCTTTTAGATAAGTATTATAGTTAGATACAAATTAATCAAACTTGGGAGTTGGCAATGATAAGTTTCACAGTCCACAGAAAATGTCCCGACTTTATCAGCTTTCAGAGATTCAAGTCGTTTGCATAGAGCGTCGACAGTCTGTGGGCCAGTTTTATTTTCAGCTACCGGGTAGTTAAGTACACTGAAGCAAATAAACAGAATTAACAATTTGTACCAATAAATCTATAAAAAACGCTTTTAAAAGTAATTTTGCATACCAAGTAACACCCATTACGTGCCTTGTAATGTCGTAAATTTCCAACGTTGAAGCGGCGTGAAACTTTGTTTTCAAATAGTTGGCCTCGCTAAAAGTGGAGTTAGATTAGAAGAGATTATTCATAAATAATAAATTGTGATGAGTTACTACTAAATATTTGTTTTTATAAATTTGGTTAAACCAAAATTATCTAGAAATTCTTAAATGGATAGCGACTTCATAAAGTTACTCCAGAGTTTTCGCCAAGCATGATGTTTATTTTCAGAAACATTTCAAGAATTTTTCGCCATTATTAGTCTAAACAAAGCAAGCAAATTTTTATAACTTCCAACTTCTTACTTACTGGACTTAGTAGTTCTATTAAGGACTTCATCAAATTCTCGACAACGAAATTTATTTTAGTGGCATCAAAATGGTGTGTCACACTTAAAATAGTTATTGGAAATGTTCGCAATCTTAAGATTGTAAATTTATGCAGTCAACCCGAAATTTTAAACGAAGTCACTCAATCACCTGGTAACCATTTATTTAAAATGCACAACCTTAACATAGCCTTAAAATACCCCATATACATTTAAGAAAGTTCAAGACAAGAATTAGGCTAATTTAGCCAAAATCATCGACACGATGAGAGAAATCAAGTCTGAGAAAAAGGATGTGGTAAGCGAGGGTTGAGCAGCAGACACCATTCGGAGGGAGCACCTTCCAACGTTTCCATTTCCATCTACGGCAACGATGGTGATGTTGGGAAAACAGCAACTCGACTCATATCTTCCTTTCACTTCATCATTAGTTCCTTTCTGGAAAACGTCGTTCGAGAATGAAGCATGAGGATATGAAACACCAGCCTTGAATATCGTGAGACCGCTCTCCATATCTTGAACTTTTACTGAAACATTCCAACGAACAGATTCACAGGGTGCCGATCCGCTTCCTCTACAGACGTTGTCATCGAAGCTTTCAACTTCACAGGTTGGAGAAGTGAGATCGCTTTTCTGATTTGGAATGAAGTAAAAAGTTCAAAGTTGTTCATGATATGGAAGCTTGAATTTCACAAAATACCTCTGGAATGACTGACACGTAAAAGACGAGTGAGTTTCTGATATTTCGATCCTCCGCTGCTGAAGCTGTCACGCTGACAGTTGTCGAGTCACCAGGCTTGGAATGTTTGGGGGGAGAGAATTGCAGAAGAAATTCTTCGGTCTTGTTTGCATCGACTGTAAGTCTATAGGACGAACATTTACAAAACCCTTGATCATAGGTTTTGATTCAGTTATCATTCAAATCAACTGCCTTTTTTGCCTTTGATCTAATATTTCAGAGTTTATGTTTGTCAGTAGTTTGCATTGAAAATTATTCTTTTTAAATTTATGTAATTATTATAATATTATAATTATTAAATTTATAATTATTATAGTTAAATGTTATATTATGATTATAAATGTATGCAATAAAGCAATAAGTAAAATATTTTAAATATTAGACAATTATTTTTCTCAAATATTTAAGAACAGAATATTTAAAATAAATGTAAAATACGTTCCTAAATTTAAAACAATATTAAAAAAAAAAAAAAAATTGAAGTATTAAATATATTTTAGATTTACTGATCTAAAATGTGACTAATCGTAGAATAATAAAAATTAAATCCCTGATAGCATCAACAACTCACGTCCTTATTGGATTGCCGACCAGGTAAGATCCACTGTCGTAGATGTTGACAGTCCATCTATCAAACTTGACTCCTGTGTTCATCAATCTGACCCTCACAACCAGTGTCTGGTTAGGCTTCAAGTCCAAGGTCTCATTTCCGTGCAGTGCCAACTCGAGACTGATGCGGCTGGTTTTGACGATGTTTGGGTTCATCCTCTGAAAGAATCTCTTGTCATCATCCCGACCATGGAGAGAGACGTAGAATCCTGCATCTAACAGTTAGTTTTCCTTTCCTCATATTGTTACTCAATTTCAGAATTTTTAGAATAATACGTTAATAAGTAATGAAAAGGTAAGGGTCCCTTACCGTCATCTGGCAAAATGGCCTTCGCTACAAGATCAGATGAGGAATGTCTGACTTTAACTTGATTCAGAACAGTTCCATTGGTAGACACAAAATTCAGGCTGAGAGAATCTTTGTCAATTGGTCCGTAAGTTTGGATTTCAATGTAATATTCTTCTCCTATTTTCAAATTAATTTTCGATATCAATATCAATATCACTTCGGATGATTGTAAATGACATATAATCAAACCCCTATATAATTTAGAAAAATAAAATGAATCTAAAAATGAAAGTAAAATGCAAAGTGAACAGAAAGTTTGAAAAATAAAATTTTTTCAATTGCCTTTAATTGGAGAAGTATCAATTGAGCTTCCAGTCTTCGTCAAGAGGATGTACGTGAAATCGATGGGCGTCTCACAAAAGACTCTGTACGAATAGAGATCGTCTGCTCTCGGAACCTTAACTTCGACAGTCCAATTTCCTTTCTCTGGATTGATCAGTTTCAGGAGTCTGCTGTTCTGAACGTTGGTTACATTCAAGTAGTCCGCTGGTCCTCCTTGTTGAATGAAGCGATAAATGAAAATAAATGTTTTACTTATTATAAATTATTGATTAGTTAGAGAATATTTATAAATAATTTGCTGGTACGATTCATATTTACCTGACGGTGAGGAAGGAAATACAGCACCGAGGGTTGAGCCTATGACAGAGACTTCCAAGTAAGTTTGATTCATGGTTGAATCAACGTAAAAGGTGAAGTTCGGGTTAGAGGTCAGAAATCCAAAAGACACGGAAACCTTTAAATGGAATAATCGATTAAAAAGTTATTCAGAGAAGTCATAAAAATGTTAAAAATATTCAATCACATCGTTTCACATGCTTAATTAATAATGTTTGATCAATATATCGTTTAAAAGCTATAATGCCTCATCAATATGTCACGAATAGAGCACCACCACCAACAACATCATCACCATCACCACCGCCATAAACACCACCAATATTGCTGTAAACATATTATTTAATTAGTAATTAATTAGTAGTTTAGTTAGTAATTAATTCAAATTGGAAATGTCCTCCAACCGTAAATATCTTGGCTTCGACTTCGACTGTCTTCAAGGCCTCCTTCAGTTCACCTTTCCTTACCATGACAACCGTTCCTCCACTAACTTCGGCAATCTCCTTGTAAACATCCTGAATGGATCTTTTGCTTCTCCTAATGTCTGCTGATCTTTTCTTTCGTGCAATGGTCGTGAGTTTAAATTCCATCTAGAAAATTTGAAATGAATGATTAATGAATGGAATCAACTCGATTTTAATGTTTACCAGGTTTGTTTTAAGAAGGTTTCCTTTTTACGGCATGAGAAGCGATCTATCGCCATTGAGAACATGTGCTTCATAAGTTTGTCATGAAGAGCATCGTAAGAATAAGATGCTATTACTATTAATCAAGAAGTTATTCAGAGATATGATGATGAACAATAAGGAACAGGCACAAAAAGACCAATTATTAATGGAACATGTCCTTTTCAGGGCCTGTTCATCAATAAAATGAGATCAATAATATTCCAAGTGGGGGAGACAGAAGTAGAAAACCTGAACATGTCTTGACGTGAGAACACTTTTCAGAGTCTCGGTGAGTTCCTTGTCCTTAGCATCTGCATCCGTGAAAACATAACATTTGGAACCCGACCTGACGTTTTGTGCTGCCAGCAGCATTCCACTCATGCTCATCTCCGGTTCATCACCTCCTCCGTGAGCCCTCAGACCTGCCAGTAGTTGGATCATTTCCGTAGAGTCGTTTGTCATGTGGATTATGCCTGGATCTAAGGAGAAATACATTTGAACTTTCAAAAACTTGAAAAAAAAAGAAAAACTATTGTTTATATATACATAAATCAAATAAAAATCATGTTATTTTATGTGCCTTATAAGTAAAAAAAAAACTACATATTTATCGAGAAGGTCATTTCATCCAGTAACTTGAGATGAAACACGTGGTATTAGAAGTTCAAAAACATCTCATGAATTTTTACTGCTTAAGACGTGTTCACAGACATCAGAAAAACAAATTCTTAAATCAAATCCTCAATTTTATCCTGCAAGCTACAAAAATGAACTCAGTGATTTTCCGACAAGGAATGCTGATTAATTTGAAGAATATTGGAAATTCTCGCACGGTTTTTACCATGCTTTAAATCACGAGAGTAGTTATTCTAATTATCACGTAAAATCTGATACATCCTTGTTTAAACAATTTTTTTAATTACACCAATTACATAACTTGTTTATAAAGCTTATAAACAGCTTTGTATAAAAACTACTTATCTAGTCTAATCAAATTGAAAGTATTCCAAACATACGAGGATCGTTGACAGGAACGAGAACAAAGTTCTGGCCAGATGCTTCCGCATCCTTCGTCATCCTGATTGTCAGACTTTTAACGTCCTCTATCTCCTGTGCCATGCTTCCAGTTGTGTCGATGACGAAGCAAAGAGTTGACATCACCTCCAAGCCTAAAAATTCTCCAAACTTTTCCTTGTCATTGATGGTCGCCTGGTAAATCCCCCTCAATATGTCCACTGTTGCGTCTACGGCCAAACTTGCTGCCTGAAAATTGAAATTTACGTGTTTGTTAAACTTTTGACGATCTTATTCTAAATAAACCTACCTAAAATTACTTTTACCGTAAG
>MPNW01000192.1:62820-95320 GCA_011800805.1 Hirudo medicinalis | reverse complement strand
AAAAATAACACCGGCAAAGAATATGCCGTAAAGTTTACAAGCAAGAACAAGGGCGTAAAATTGGCGAAGCAGAGGGCATGGAACGAAATCCAGATGCTTCAAATGACCAATGGTTTACCACACGTCATCAGCCTGTTCGAAATCTACGAGACGGAATCCGACTACATTCTCGTCAATGAATTGATGAGAGGTGGTGATTTGTTCAATTACATAGAAAGAGAAAAAAAACTGGACGAGAGGTCAGCTGTTCGAGTGATGAGGCAGGTTATCCAGGGCCTAGCAAGCCTCCACAAACTGAATATCGTACATTTGAATATCTGCCCTGAAAACATTCTCTGCTCGATATCTCTCGGCATCATCAAGGTTTGTGACTTTGGTGTTGCCCGAGTAGTGAAGAAAGAAGAAGCCCTTTGCGAGATAGTGGGCACTCTTGATTATGCAGCCCCTGAGGTGCTGGCATTTGAGCCCCTCAGCACAGCCTGCGACATGTGGAGCGTCGGTGCACTTACCTACACCCTACTGACTGGGTGTACTCCTTTTTCAGGATGTAACAATTGTGAAACGACATCCAACGTCATGGAAGTCAATCTGGAATTTCCTGATGATATTTTCCAATCTGTAAGCTCGGTGGCCATTGATTTCATAAAGAAGCTCTTGGTTAAAGATCCTGAGCAGCGATTGACAGCAAAGAAGTGTCTTGAACATCCTTGGATGAAAGCTTAAGATGTTTCGAAGCAGCTGGATTTTATTTTATTTTTTTTATAACAGTGAACAGTTTTTAAGCAATCTAATAATTAACTATTTTAAAATAATATATCGACCTTTTATAATAATTAAAAAAAATTTCTAGAAACATCGTGAACAATCTTGTTGCGAATTACTGTTGCAAATAAAACGAAAAACCAATGCGAATTGAAATTCAGTCTTTCTCGTAATAAATGTGATTCAACTCAAAATTAGTTATGAAATTAAAACATCTCGATCCTCTGGCGAGATAAAGAGATGATGAAAATGCTTTGTCGATTTGTTGAAGAGGTGCCACTTCATTGTTTGTCACAAAACAGGATTTTGAAGTTTTGAAAGTAGACTCGTAGGTTTTGGCCGTTTTGAACACCGTTTCTTCATATTTGTAGGCCTTCATGGTTGGCTTCAAGGAGACCCTTGAGCTGAATTTGTAAAAGTGGACCAACGTTATTCAAGAAATGTAAGCTTATTAAAGACTTCAAGTAACTTAAAACAAAAAGTATTCATCGCAATTATAATTAACAAATAAGTGATTTATAATAAATACGGTTTGCAAAAGGGCAGCTGTTTCTCAAAATAATATCTTCGCTTATCAACTAACTAACCAGTAACTTCTTTTGTTTGCGCAAGGTTTGTGGATAACAACTTCTGACTGGAATGAACGAGGAACCAAGGAAGGTCTCATGGAAAGTGTTTCCTTTGATCTGAAAGATTGCTTTCCACTCAATTTGCTCAGACATGAACCTCTGTGTAAACATTTTAAGAAAATTAGACATCATGCAATCCTCTTCAGTTTCTTTACAGGCGTATTTAGCGCTAGATAATAGGACAATTAAGTTACAGTACGGG
Source organism: Hirudo medicinalis (assembly GCA_011800805.1). Classification (NCBI taxonomy): domain Eukaryota; kingdom Metazoa; phylum Annelida; class Clitellata; order Hirudinida; family Hirudinidae; genus Hirudo; species Hirudo medicinalis. The sequence continues at coordinate 93,727 of MPNW01000192.1, read as the reverse complement.
GCCGTCCATAAATTATGTCAACAAAATAGGGGAGGGGTAGGGTTTGAAAAAGTTTGACAATTCTTGACAAGGGGGAGTTTAAGATTAATTGATGTCAACAGTGTTATTTTTTATGATAAACAAATCTAAATTTTAAAATGGATTTATAACATTACTGTTAGTCTCTCAGTTCAGTCACTGCTTGAACGGATTTGCAAAATCTGTAACCTCTACATTGCTTCACGAGCATGGCCGTCGATGGGGGGCAAAGGCCCAGTAATTTTTAGGGGCCCGCCCAGGTTTTAAAATATTGAAATTTTAATTTCGTGACCTTTTTTTTTGCTTTTCTATTACCATATTGCCATAACATATGGATCCTTGGCCGCTGTGCCTACTAGGCACTCTGCTTAGGAGCTCGAAATTTCTGTTGCAGCCCTGTTCACAAGTCATTTTAAAAAATCATGTTCAGCGACACCGACAATGCGATCATGGGCTTAACAAATTAACATCTGTTTATCAACAAAAAACCTTCTGCCAATTCGAATGGCTGCCAAATGAATTAAAGAGCTGATGCAATTATTGCACACAAGGAAAATTCGGATATTTTAAGTGCTGAATTGTTACATGAAAATGGTGTTGATTTCTCTGGTTTATCAGTTCAACAAAATGATGGAAGTGATGAATCCGATACTACGCTTATTATTACTAGTAATAGTAGAACTAAGAGTAGATGGATTTTCCCACGGGAAGATGGTAGAAGCTGACATTAAAAAATATTGACAATAATATTCAGTTTAACAATTGTTTTACTTATTTTCCAAATAAAATAGTCGCAAATTCAAAGTGTTACAAGGTACAAATTAAAAATTGTAAAACAAAACATTTATGGGGTGTCCGTTTTTTGACATAATTTCGATAGGAAGGGTCTTTAAACGTTTGACAGTTGTTAACAAGGAGGAGGGATGGGGTCAAAAATTAAATTTGTTGACATAATTAATGGACGACCTCTATGGTGAATGTTTAACAATATTAGTCTAAAAATTCAATTTTACGCAAATGATTTATTACAATCATAAAACTCACTGAAATTGATTGCATCCTCGTGATCTCACGTAGACCTTCTCGCTAAAGATTTTTTCATTCAACCAGTCCGTCTCACCACAATAATGCATGACAAAGCCTTGAAATGATGATATAAGATCTTCAGGTTTCTGAAAAACAATAGTAATTTTATTTAACAAAATAAGGATCTGAAATCTATGTGGTGAAAGTGAATTGTCCAAGACTACGTGTGCCTATAGGCGTATACGAAGCATTTGTTAGCCTTAGAAAATCTAATGTTAATATATGAATTATATTATTTAACCAAAATCTCAGATAGATCTCCTGATCTGACAGAATTCATGTTGTGTAATCTGCAACGAAAACGTCTGCCTACACGAAGTGCCACCTATGTCATCATGAGAGGTGCAAAGATCAATGAGTTATTCTAGTTCTGGTTAATTCTTCTCACTCTGAATTTCAAACCAAATTGCAATTGTTTGTCAAGAATTGTAATATTATATTATGCAACAATTTTCAAATAATAATCATTACGATTGCTTTTTTTTTAAACCTGGTTAAGTCCTAGCATGCATGTTCACAAACATGACTTTAGTCAAGTGTTACTTCTTCTCAATAAATATGGTATGCATTCACTTCGTTATCTACCAAGCCAATTGGCCTAAAAATTGTAATTGCAATTAAAATGATAAGGATGTCATAACACTACATCAATTGTTAATAACCAATCATTGATCAACTTTTTAAGAGGATATCTTTGCTAATTATCAATTCTTTTTAGCTGACGCTACGTTTTTTTTATTATTTCGTAACTTGCAGGTCAATGGGTCAGTTAATAAAACGGAATGTACAGAAGAGAAACTAAAAAAAAAAGGACATCTAGCGCGAATTAACTCAAAATCAAGAAAGAGATTGTCTTCAAACAACATGTGACAACTATGTGATATCAACTATTTCAACAAAGCTCTAGTAATGTACAACATACTGCGGAAGAATTTGAAGTTTCTTGAGCTAATTATTTGGAAATGATATTTCGGAATGTAAAGTTTGCAGAGATGATGTTTTTGCACTGGAACAAAGAGACTTCGATTACGACATGTTTTATATCAACAATTTTCATTTTCTGCATAGCTTTTTCCGAACTAGGACCACAACCCCTTGGGAGCAATAAATTAAAATTGATTTTTGTCTTTAAAAATCAACCATTTTCTAAACCAGTGTAAAAAAATTAAATCTCCATGAAGGTGAGTAGAACGGTCATAAGCATTGCATTCGATATAGTTAAATTTAATATAAATTTGAACATTTTTAAATCAAAATGTATGATAAAAAGTTTTTTAAAGCTTAAAATAACTAACTGAATTATTTCGTTCTGAGAAGTGTTTGGTTTGCTTATAGTTTCGTTCGCTAGTTCGGTGTCAAGGTCGGAACGAATATGGCAGCTGCAAAATTGGTGAAATTCACGAAATTTGTACGTCAAGATATTTATTTCACTAAGAATTTGTTGCGTGGTTTGCTTTAACATTCCGTTTAGCTTTGCTTTTTTTCCGAGATGAGTCTGCCAATTTTCTTGGAACACTTCTGTCTATTTTTGTGAAATTTTAGGAATTAGTGGTTTTGGTGTTTCAGATACTGTTTCGTCTTTATTGCATTTTAGGATAACATATTTAGATTGTTTTTTCTTGCATTAACAACTGCTGAACCTAGTTTAAGTTTTACTGAAAGTTCATTGCAATTGTTTGTTTTGAAAAGGTGACTGCAAATCTAATAATTTTCCCAATTCCTGGTAACTTTCATGCCATAATTTCTATGATTTTTTTAGCAAAAATTTTGTAATTTCTTTAATGAATGATTATTCTCAAAAATGCATTGGGTCTTGATTGAAAATTACTTTTCTTTTAGTGGTATCCATCATGGATGGGTTGTCGTTCAATCAGCACTTCCAAAGTGCTTTCTGGCAAATTGGTAAATATTGGCATTAAAGAAGTTTTTTAATGATGGGATCTTCACTGAGGTCTGATCTCATATTTGTTGCAGATGACTGTCAGAGATGCACTGAACTCTGCCATGGATGAGGAAATCCAGAGGGATGAGAAGGTTTTCTTGCTCGGAGAAGAGGTGGCCCAGTATGATGGAGCCTACAAGGTAAGTTGTGGTTTAACCAAGACTTTATTGCTGGCTTGTCTTAACCACATGACCTTTTAATGTCAGGTCAGCAAGGGATTGTGGAAGAAATATGGAGACAAAAGGATCAAAGACACTCCCATTACTGAAGTTGGTGTTGATGTTTTTGTTTTTAAGTTATATTTTGAGGTTGTAATTGTTTTTTAAGAATGTTGTTGGCCGTTGTGAGGTCACCTTGAGCTTGTGGAAAAAGAACACGAACGATGTGCATTGTTTACTTTTAAGATAATTTAATGAATACGTAATTAACCTTCAGATGGGCTTTGCCGGAATAGCAGTTGGTGCAGCAATGGTAGGAGAAATGAATTCCATTTTTGTATAAATGTTTTTTTTATTTACTGTTTTTTACTTTAGGCTGGTTTGAGACCAATCTGCGAGTTCATGACATTCAACTTTTCCATGCAAGCAATCGATCAGGTTGATTAAAGTAGAAGATTCTTTTTTTAAAGGATTTTATTTAATTGAAATCAGTCATTATATGTCATTTCCATGTTATGAGAGATTACCTGGATTATTGATCTTACCCTTGACATTCAAGTGGTTTGTTAAAACATTGCAGTTAGTCGTCATGGTTTCCGTTTATGCCGCTCGTATATTTTCACGTTTACAAGTGTGGTTGCGGATGCCATTAGTTCTTTGAAGAATTAGGACAATGATTTTGATTTATTTGGCTCATTTAATTCACTAAATACTCAGTAAAAATGTATAATCTTTGATTCACAGGTGATAAATTCAGCTGCAAAGACCTATTACATGTCTGCAGGAAGGGTGGGTCACTGTTAACATTACTTTACTAATTATTTAAATTGAGGAGATTATTGACAATAATTATCTTATTATTAGTTTTTTTTATAATTATTTTTTCACTGCCACAACAAGTTATTCTCGTTCACACGTGTGACACTTCTTCAGGTGCACGTTCCAGTGGTTTTCAGGGGTCCAAATGGTTCAGCTTCAGGGGTGGGAGCTCAACACTCTCAATGTTTTGCAGCCTGGTATGGCCACTGCCCGGGTCTGAAGGTGGTATCACCGTACTCCTCCGAAGATGCCAGAGGTCTCCTCAAGGCTGCCATCAGAGACGATGATCCAGGTAAGTCACATATCTGGAGATGAATTTGTTTCAAATGGCTGAGAAAATTATGTTCGTTTAATAATAATTATTTGGTTTTACTGATTGACCTTTGTCCTTAAAAGTGGTTGTCCTGGAGAATGAACTGATGTACGGCGTGTCCTTCGAAATGACGGATGAGTCTCTCTCGCCCGATTTCCTCATTCCTTTCGGGAAGGCCAAAATAGAGAGGCCTGGTAATTTTTGTCTGCTTACTTTTTATTTTTTGGGAAATGCATCATAAAACATTTATCTAATTCCTGTAATTGTTGCTTTTTTGTTGCAATCAATTGTGAGCTTCAACTGCTTGATATAAATTTCTTCATATCTATTTCTTGACCTAAGTATGTTTAAATTTTAAATTTATGTAATTTCAAATTAAATGCTGAAGATTCGATGTGCTACAATTTTAAATGCCAAAATTTCCAGGTAAGCATGTCACTGTCGTGTCGCACTCAAGAACTGTGGGTTTCTGTCTCGATGCTGCAAGAGAACTCGAGGAGGAAGGAATCGATTGTGAGGTTATCAACCTCAGATCAATCAGGCCACTGGATGAAAAAACCATCAACGAGTCTGTGATGAAGACCAACCATATCATCACTGTTGAGGGGGGATGGGTGCAGTTCGGAGTTGGTGCTGAAATCGCCGCTAAGATTGCCGAGGGTATAATTTGTTACTCGTATTTTTACCCATTTCTTGATTTCTTTTTTAACAAATTTCAGTTTCTTTTGATTATTCATTTTGTTGTGCTCCATTTCGACATTGCAGGTCCTGCATTCAACTACCTTGACGCTCCCCTGATTCGCGTTGCTCTGGCAGATGTTCCGATGCCGTACGCCCAGACCCTCGAGACCAATGCCCATCCACAGGTCTTCAACATCACAAACTCCATCAGGAAACTCCTCAAGAAGGCTGCTCCAGGATCTGCTAGGGCTTGAGAATCTAACAGCCAAAAATTGACAAAATTCAAAACATCTTAAATTCCTTTGACTACTAAACAAGCCTGTTCAAGGAATGGTTGAGATTACTTAATCGACCTTTTGTTTCTGGATCCACAGCTCTCATTAAGTGGTAACTAAGTACGTTCGATAGATTTACCGACGCTTCATCGACCCGGGATGTTTAGTCGTAGCCAATCTTTTCTGCGCGACGTAAGATCTCCGTTGCTGTAATCGATCCTCATTTGTCGACTTTTCTTGGATTTATGAAGCAATTCCCAAGATACTCTGACAATTATTGTCGAATAACCAGTTACAATACATACAGCTAGGTGACATGTAAAAGGATTCTTACAAGTTCCAGAAAATGTTTAGCCCAGGCTGTCTATTTGGTGTTTTGCTGTGCAGCTTACATTACTTTGTTTATTTCGAGAGGGATCAGTCGCTTTTTAGACCTGTTGTGCTATTGTCTATCATTGTTTTGAGTCGTTAGTTTAGTTTCTATTGGCCGCCAGCGATGATCTTTATGACTGCAGAATATTGCAATAAATTGCTCTCGTTCCACCAAGTTTTTTCCACCAAGAGAACAAACATCCCCTGAAGATAATTTCAAATTGTTAACATTTTGAATGTAAATGTTGGCTTTCAAAGCCTTTGAAGTGACATGATTCAGAAAAATGCTCGAGAAAATATCCCGAGTTAGCAAGTTAGACCTCCACCAATGGTCGTTGACTTTAAACTAGGAAGGAAATAAAAATATGGTTAAGATACTGGATTGCGATAGGTGAATATTTTGACATGATTGCGACAAGGTATGAGATCTAAAATATGCAAAACTGAAATGTTAACATGTTCGTAAATGCCCTCATTCCAAAAACTTGTCAAGACTTTCATCTCATCAGGACCACCTCTTCTGCTGAAGTGGGGTGGATGGCCACAGTTTTGTCAAAGTCTTTCTTTGTGGCTCCCATCTTTATGGCAACTGAGAATCCTTGGAGGATTTCATCAGATCCATCTCCTACCATGTGCAGTCCTATGACCTAGGGACATTATTTTCTTTACAATTAGGAATTATTATGCAAATTTATCACGTTAGGATCAAAAAGTTGTGTTAATAGGTTAATAACTGTTGGCATATGGCTAATGATGCTGATGTCTGAAACATTTTGGAGTTTTTGCAATCACATAGCACTGAATCCACTGACACAAATTTGAACGAAGGTGCAAATGCAAAGCAGTCATTCATGAACCTTTTCCTTGGGAAGGAGGCAGACGAGTTTGATGAGGAATTTTTTCTTGTCAATCAGGAGGGAATCATGGAGAGGAGTGAATGAGCTTGCATAACATTTTATGTTTTTCTTGCCATGTTCCAATTCTGCAGCCTCTAGATAAAAATAGTAAAAACAAAATCACTTGATGACAAATATTCACATGTGGACATTTTTTTTAAATAAAGCAATAATATGCAATAAAAATGAAACTTAATGTAGCTATTGGTAATATTCAATAATGTCACATGAACACACATGAGCACACAATAAAAGCTTATTTAGCATCACAGCATTTAATTTATAATTGTAAAATCTTCTCCAGGTCAACCTTGAGACATTCCAATGGATGCTGCAGGTGGATGGGAGTAAATGGCAGATGGAATGTTCTCGTAATCCAGTTTCGAATTCTTTTCGTTGTTGAACAATCTGCAGGAGAGCAGACGACTTGCTGCGATTGCAACTGTTGGTGGGAAATAATTAAAAATTAAAATTCTGAATCAATGAAAACAAGAGTTTTTTTGTGCGGATCAGAATTAATCACATGATTAATAAACAATTCAATTATAGACATTTTTAAACTTGAAAAACATTGTGACAACAATAGTAAATGAAAAGACCTGGTGTGAGGAGCACTTTACCACAGATATCTCCGACAGCATACACATTCGGAACTGACGTGTTCTGAAACTCATCCACTTTTATGAAGCCACCTGACAACTTCACTCCCTAATTAACAAACAACAGTAAAATTTTTGTAAGCAAACCATTAATTTTCTGATATCAGTAAATAATAAATGAAAATATTAAAGCCTCTTTAGGTTCTTGAAAACATCATCAACAGAAGTTATTTCAGAATTACGATGTTTTCAAGGCCGATATTGATGTTTGGACTCCTCCCAATGGCCCACATTAACATGTCAACTTCATTGAGAGTCATGTTATTTTCAGTGAAAATCTTCAATTTGTTGGTGGCCTCATCTTTGATCACATTTGAAATCTGAGAAATTGTATTTATGAGATTATAACTCCAACATTATGAAAGTATACAATTTATTCTTTAAAATTGAAAACATAAAGCCAAACATGTCTCACAGCTCACAGCTGGATAGATTAGCAGTCTGCAACATATAAATGATCAATACTTATTTTTCTGACAATTGGACATGCTAGTGAGTTGTTTCTAGTCGAAAAAACAGATTTGTTGATGAAAATGCTTGAGGATTTACTTCAGTATTTTTCAGTATATTGATATTCATGTGCTCTAGGTTCTGAGTGACACTGTCTGCAATCAGAGAATCAAATTGCCTGAGAACCTACAAGTAGAAAAAGTTGCTACAAAATTAAAAATGATTGAAATTTAAAAATGATTAGGTGGAGATTTTGAATTGAAATTACTTTATTCTGCCTGATTATCATTGTCACTTGAGAGCCAAGAGATTTTAGGACACCAGCAAGTTCTGTGGCAATGTAACCTGCACCCACTATTACTGCATTCCTTAAGGAGTAAATTGTCGATAATAATAGTAGTGCCATCAATAACAATGATAATGAAATATTGTAGATTACTATTAAACAGTTATAATAATAAAAAAAAAAGATTGCAAATTACTTTGGTAACTCCTCCAGGGCAAAGAAACCATCACTGTTAATTCCATGCTGGAATCCTGAATTAAATCAGTTACAATTAACTTATCTTTTCAATGCAAATTGTGCAAATGATGTGAATATCATACCAGAAATTTTACTTGGCATTAAAGGGCTGCAGCCTGTAGCTATCAAAATGTGCTTTGCTGAGATTAATTCCCCATTTACTTCAACCTTCTTGTCTTTTGTGAAGTGAGCAAATCCTTGGATGACTTCAACTTTGCTCTGGCAGTAAAGAATGCAACAATTGCAACTTTGCTTAGTAATCAGAGCAAGGCATTCACCTTTTGTAAGTTAGACAAATAAATTCCATTTAATTTCTTGATGTATTCATCTCTTGCTGTCTTGAGTTGCCTTGGAATATAATATTGTAATTAGCAACAACCTCTAAATTATTCTTAACTAGGACTAAGTAAAAAAGGCAGGTAAATCCAACTTCCAACTGAAATCTTTGCCACTCAGGTGAAAGCCATAACTTTGACAACTTTCCAACTTGTCTGCATAATCGGCGGCATAAAACATAATTTTCTTTGGAACGCACCCCACATTAACCTTCAAATTTAACAAAAGTTATTTTAGGTGTAAATTAAATTTATGGTAAATGAAATTAATTACGCAAGTGCCCCCTAGCAGATGTGGCTCCACAAGGGCAACTTTGGCTCCAAATTCTGCAGCTTTCCTCGCACCAGCAATTCCAGCCGATCCTCCACCAATAACGAGATAGTCGAACCTTCTCATGGTGCCTATGATCTACAAACAGTTTCAAAAGTTTTCAAGTGTGATCTTTTGAAACGTTGAGGCTACTCATCACATTTACTCATTCAGAGATTATCGATTCAATTGAGTTTTCGCAAATGTCACGCACCTTATCACCGACACCCATTGCTCAGTGCTTTCAAAGTGAGCGGCCTAAGGTTCACACGTTGCATTAAGTCACATTAACAACAAACAAATTTCCAGATATTGAGACTTTTCTAGGAAGTACGGCGAATTAAGTTATTAGAATCAAAATCTCCCTTAAGTGGAAATGTAATGTAGATTTAAAAATGGACAAATTAATTACTTCGGGCCATTATAAGACCAGCTTCAGTGCCCCAGCGAAAACAAAGCTTTTTATTATTGCGAAGGAGGCGTATTTAAGTCTGTGGAATCGGACTTTGTGATGTTTTTTCTGAGTCGGCGCGATCCTTTATGGCTTGTTTTAATAAATCCAGTTTATCATTTTCTCCCGCGAAGACTGTTAAAATAATCGGAAGTGAATTGAACACCGATCATACGGTATTGCTTTCATCTTAATGCAAAGTTTTGTATTTGGCTCAGAAATGATGAATGTCTAAACGAGATGGATCAAAAGCTTTGAAAAATCAATTGTGTTAATGTTTGTCATTTAGGATTACGTTGTAAAAGTCACGGTTGGAAGCTTCGAATGGAAAGTTTACAGAAGATACAGCGAGTTTCTTAAGCTTAATGATACCGTGAGACTTATTAAAGATTCATGATTTAATTAAGGCGTTTGGTTGTCTAGTAATATTTTTCTATAGCTTCCTACAGAAGTTAGAGATGTGGCCAAACAATTACTACCAAAGAAGCACTTTTTTGGGAATAATTCAGAATCCGTGGTCAAGGATAGGCAGGGCAAACTGGAGATTTATCTTCAGTGTTTGCTTAGGAGCTTACCAACAATGCCCCAAGCTCTCCTACAATTTCTCAAGTTTGATGTTTATGTAAGATTATTGAACAAAACATCTCTTGAATGTTGTATAAAACAGCTAAAACATACTTTGATTAAAAATTATGCTGATTTTTGCAATTTCTTCTTTTCAGGAGATCCACGGCATAACTGAATCTTTAGCCGAGCACTTATATAAGAAAGGTTGGCTATTTTGTTATTTCATGCCACAAAATACTTGTTTATTCATTTCATTTCCAACTGTCTCCAGATTCTCTTAATCTTAGCTGGAATTAATTTAAATTATAATCATAACAGTATTTCATATTGCAATAACTGTAATAGCCTATTACATTGTTGCAAATGAAGGAGAATGAGAATTATCAGCATGCTGAGTTAAGTATTATGCATCTCAACATTCAAACATAATCCTCGCAATCCTTGCGAAATGATTCTCAAACGGATGCTCGTAATTGGTGTTCCATTTGTTTCCAGGCGATGTAATCATCAAAAAGAACAAGGCGTTCGGTCTGAGCATCGTGCAGTTGCACGCCATTTGTCAACGGATGGAACTTCCCGAACCAACGTGTAATTTGCTTTCGAGCCACATTAACAATCGATCACTGGATTTGATCTTGTGGACCATAATAATTATGATTTGTTTTCTTTAGCCTCGGGTGATCCTACGAGAGACATTGGTCATTTGTTGGATTTCATCAACCAATTAAAGACTCTCAAGGTTGTTGTTTTTAATAATTGTGAGGAAATGATGTTTGACTGTTTTAATTCGAAGTGAGTGAGGTTGAATATCCTTCAATCTTGATTTCTTGGCATTTTTAATTAATTTTTTGATTAATCTGTGGAGGATGTTTGGTTTTATTAATTATTTATAATGAACATATGTGTATTTAAAAAAAACTAAAATCATAGTTTTTCTTTCCATCGAAGGTCATTGGAAATCAAGAGAAGTTCGGTCTGAGCGACATTCAACCTAACGACTTTCCAGTTCATTTCCAGCACTTCAAATCCCTCCACTCGCTTTCGGTCAGACGCACGTCAACACTTGATCGATGAAATGGATTTATAAATATTTTGAATAAACATTAATTAATTAATAAATAATTCCTTGTTGTTTTTTTCTTTCCAGTTTGACAATTGCAACTTCGAACGAATATCCATCAACTCCCACCTGAGGAAGAACCTCAGGAAGCTGAGGGTCGCAAACTCATTGTCATATATCAGTGTAAGAATGTGATGTAATGTTTTGTTACATTGCTCGTCAGTTTAAGAATGTGATGCTAAGTTTTTATTGTGTTACACTGTGTTACTTTTCATAAATGAACATGAAATGAACAGTCGAATTACTTTGCCACCTGGCATCGCAAAATGCCGAAAATTTATCTAACAACCGGACTAAATGACGTAATTATTGTTGCTGTAATTAATTTATAATTGTGATGTTAGCTAAACTAGTTAGAAACTCCACGAATATTTCATCTATGATTTAAAACTCAATGAAGATTGAGTCAGCTGGAATGAGTTAATAAACAATACTATCAATTAGAATTATTTTAACAATTTAAAGTGATGATGATGAAGATGATGATGATCATGATGGTGGTGGTGGTGGTGATGATATATGATGAGGATAAAGATAATGACTTGATTTTCAGGAGGTTTTGTTGGCTGGAATCCATTGGGAAAACCAGTGCAATTTTCCGGCAAATGTCCTCAACGAACTTTCCTGGTCGTCTCTCGAAGATGCAGATTTTTCCTCGAACAAAATCCATTCCATGGATCCATCCCTGGTGAGGCTGTTGCGGTTGCATCGGAATGATAAGTGATTGTCATGGTCGATTGATTAAAAATGTAATTCATTAATAAGTTAGTGAATTGATGCATCATTAATCATGGGTGGGATTTCCTTCCATTTCATTAATTTGTCGACGCATAAATTTCCTTGTGGACGTGTGGATGTGTTTTAAAGAAAACATACCATCTTTTTTTACATGCAAATATTCTCCAATAGAGTTTGCTAGCCAAATTGTCGACCTTGAACCTGAGCCACAATAGCCTGGAAAAGGTGGAGTTTGTGGAAGAGCTTCCGTCCTTGAAGCACCTTGACCTTTCGCACAACAAACTCGACTGCTCATCACTGGCCAATCTTCAGTTGACAACAATTACAACACTTAACATATCACACAACAGAATCAAATCTTTCACAGGTCTGCTGCAATGATAAGTGGTTATGTATTTATTAGTGAATGTGTTGCTCTAATGTTGTTGCTATTGTTGTTGTTGTTGTTGTTGTAGCCCTGATGGGACTCATGAGCCTTTCTGTTTTGGATGCCTGTTTCAATGAAGTAGAAATGGTTGGCAATATTTTTTTAACAATAATTTAGATAAGTTAATATTTTAATTTATTTAAATATTTATGGAAAATGTATTTATTATTCTGTACGATTTATTTTTTTTTTAAAGTTTAATTTTAAACTGCTTAACCTAGGCAGAAGAGCTTCGGTGTCTTGGAAGACTTCATTCTTTGACTGAAGTGAAACTGAGAGGAAATCCCATTTCATTGAAACCTGGTTACAGACTTGTGGTGCTGGAGATGTTTGGAGATCATTTTCACAGGGTTGGCATTTCACTTCATTTACTCTTCGAGATTTTTATTTGTGTGGAGTTGTTGACAAATTTATTTATTTATCTGGTCGAAGGTTATTCTTAAGCCACTAATACGACCTGCCTCAGTAAAAAATGGAAGAGAAACAATCAACATCGAGCAAGAAAAAGAAAAAAGCAATGTTGACAGAACATTAGTCGGTAATTGTTAGGAAATTTGTTAACTCACTGTGGAGTAATAATGATTTAAATCGAGAAAAAGTGCCGACAGATACCACCTCATCTGGTAGGGAGTTCCAGATGGCAACAACTCTGTTCAAAAAAATAATAAATTATTGATATTAGTCGAGCACTTCCTCATGAACATAATAATTTAAACAAAAAGAGCTCAAGAATCTTAAGTCTGGCTCAATATGGTTCGTGTCCCAGGCTTGGAATTGCTCTTGTAAATCTTTGGACAGACTCGATTCTTTGGACAAGATATTTGAGATAGGGATTCCACAAAGGAGAACAAAAAAAGACAAATTGTTTTCGTGCTCATCAAATAAACGCAATAAGTTTTTACATAATATTTACATAATATTGGAAACGAAACAAATTTAAATAATGGTGCCGAGTTTATTTTCTACTCAATATTGCATTTATTCACTTTGAGGATGTAATAGCATAATTACTTGCACTCGAACAAACAAAATGTTCCTGCATGACTACTGTTGGTTTTATTCAATTATTTGACCTGAAGGAAGTTCACTATTTTTGTTATTTCATGTGAATTCTTGTGCATCAAGTTAATTATTATCTTTCTGCAGTGATTTACATTACTGAATTAATAGCAGTTTAATAATAATAATAATAATAGTTGATTATTTTATTAATATTTTTTATTTATTTTATAATTTATTATTATAAATATTGTTATTGTTAATTTGTTATAATTATAATTTGTAATAATTTGTTATTACAAACACAGGTGATTCTTGACGATGAGAAAATCTCAGAAAAAGAGAAAGATGCCACCATGGTGAGGCTGGCCATTCAGGCAGCCAATGAGAATTCTTCAAAATCCCAGGCATGGAAAAACTTCCAGGAGGGTGGATCTTCTAAGCAGACAACGTCAGAGGCCTTACAGCATTCCTGTGAAGCACCGTCCACAAACTGTTCTTCGTCTCGTGATTTCAAGGCCTGCTCGTCTGCCTCTTCACCCAACCTGGGTTTCATCGAAGTGGCGAGATCTGTTCCCGATGATAAGAACGCAGAGGTTAATTGGTCGTGTTTGATTTGGTTCTTGTGAATCCTACTAATTTCGTTATTGAGTCAGCCTGGCAATTACATCCGTCGAGCCGAATATGTTGTTTTTGTTTTCATCTCCTCGAACTATTTGGAAAATATCATGAAAAATTTAAAATTTGTGAACATTTGAATTCATTTTATTTGTGAACATTTGTGTTACTTGAATATTTTTTGACCACAACTCTTCATTTTTCTATTTAATAGTTGGATGAAATGGTCTGTGATGAGAATGTCAGCAATTTGAACTCTTCCTTGGAAAAATGTCCTCTTGAAATCTCACTCCCTGACCTGGAAAGTTCATTCCACCAAATTGGGGATTGCTTGGAAGCCTCAGGAGGGGATAAGCCAATAGTTGGGGAGGTGATGGAAAAGCTGAGTTTGGCTCGAGATGGTGACATTCCATCATCTGCAGCACTTTCAAAGACAGAGGAGCTGGCTAGGAAAGATGTTCGTATCTTTGGCATTTTTTATTGGCCATTCATTATTTTGAAAAGTTGTGATGATGAGGAAGATCATAAATACAAAGATGGCATGAATTGAAACGACAGGGGTGCAGTGGTAGCGACCTGTTGACTGCAAACAATTTCTCGATTCCGTCGAATCAGACATTTTCATTTGGCCTTCAGAAGTTGGAAAATAACTTCAAAAGGTTTAATTTTTTGATTTAATTAATTAATTAAACCCTTCTTACCAACCTCTTCAGTCATTTGGTGTGATGATGGATGTTGTGCTCTTGTTAATGATAATGCAATTAGATGTGACATAATTTATTTGCTATAAATAGCACACATGATTTTAAATTTGAAGCCATCCATTTTGTTTTTTGAGTTTTTTATGTCCTTTAATATTAACAGCTATTTCCAAATTGTAAATAAGGAGATATTGATATGTCATCACTTTAAATTTGGTTTTAATAGCACATCTCTGAAGCACTCTCGAAGAAGAAAGTACTTTTTGCTCCCCGAGACCTTGCCAAACCACAACAACAGGTCCCTCATGAGCCTCCTCGAGGACATCATGGACCCTCCCGACTCGTTCGGGCTGCCGGAAGTGGAATATCGACAGAATAATGTCGGCCACGTCATGTGGTGCTCGGCTCTGACCAATCTCAGGAAGAGTTCCCACACCCAGGAGAGACCTGTTTGTGTGTGCGTGACACCTTTCAAGATCCACATTTTCAAAGTCGATCAGTTGCGCGGCGACGCGGGCGTCCCAAAACTCAGGTACTTCACTTTCGTCCTCATCTCGGACATTTACTGCTTCATGATCGGATGTCGCCACCTGTGCGTAAGAGTCGTCGACAGGTTTCATCCGTCGCACGTCATCGTCCTCCTGACTTTCAACCGAATCAAGACGGAGAATTTCCTCGAACATGTCAAGAAGGCATCGAGGAGGAATATTCCGTTCTTGGACGATTACGAGGATCCCGTCATCATCAATTCGTCACTGCATTGTGAACAACACCTCGCTGAGTTTTTAAACAATTTTGAAAGCGATTTCGAAGCAGGGCTCGTCCAGGAAGTTCAGGGTACTCAGAAACTTTTGCAATGCTACCAACTCGCTCAATTGAACTCCGAGGCAGAGTTCTCCTGCAATGTCAGGACTTCTGCGGTCATATTTAACAGAGGCTTTTTCTATATCCTTTTTCAGGACTTTGCTCATTTTCCAAAATCCTCGAACAACATTCTAGAATTCATTCCTTCAAGATCTGCACAGCATCGAGTGGCTGCCATATTTCCGCTGACCTGCAACTTGCTGAGGATCAAGCAGTACGACACGGAAACGATCGAGGGATTAGAAGGCGCTAGCGAGGTGCCGGATTTCATCGGTTACGGGCTCGAGCTGCACTTTTCCATCAGGCAGCAAGTTCAGGTGCTCAACTTGAGATGGCCTACCTCATGCATGAGAAGGGAGTTCATGGTTCATCTCCACGAAGCCTTTGCATCCAAGCATCCCCCGTCGTTGCACGATCTTCACTTTAAACTTGAAAATCTCCTCAAAGGTGATGACAAAAGTTCGCACAGATATCTTTCCATTGACAAGCACTCGTTTCAACGCTCTTACATTGTCGACGACGAAATGTTCCTTTCTAATCTCTCTTGTTGAATTGCTTGCTGTTGTTGAGTAATTAATTACTCACAGTAATTACCTGGAACGATATCGCAATCAAGGAATTGAGTTAATGTCAGTAAAGCTTAAAATCCACAAAGGTTTTTTTTGTTGGGTTGTATCATCACATTGCACCTTTTCAACTTCTGCAAATCCTTTCACTTAGATTCTGAATCCTAGTTTTTGTAACATTACACATTTTTGTTTTATAGACTAAGATTGATTAATCCATTATTAATTATTCAACATTTGTAGCTAATGAAAATGTACTAATGCTAAATTGTTCATATTTCTTGTGCTTAATATTACATGTTTACTTCGAAATCTTAATTAATTTACTATTATTGTGGAGTGTGTCATTTCACATTTTGGAAAATGGTTATGAAAGGCAAGACAGAATGATGATGTATATCATCCTAGGATGCTGCAGATCATTTCATTGCTTTGTGCCTTCTGCATGGAAAATTGCACAATTTGTTTTCAGAAGTTTTCTCAACATTTCTCTACATTGACTATTGAATAGCAAGGATAATAGAGGATTATTCATCCATCTCATTTTTCAATGGCTCGTATTGCTTCCGAATTTTATATGCAAATAGCAACGTTTAAACGGTTTATTTTATTTTTAAAACTGACTGAAATGTTTATTTTATTTGGAGATCTTGCCAACAAGTTTTTGTTTTACAACAAGTGGTCTATTTAAAAAAAATCTATCTTCGTCAACCAGTTCGTTAACTTATAGCTTAACTTATAACAGACCTCAGATTCTGAAATTAGTCTTCTTGTTCCCCCAAAATAAGTCACGAATGGGCTAAAAATTACACACTAGATAAAAATTCGTTTGGGTTATCAATATGACGAATTGCAGAGTAACGTTAGTCGAGCGCCAGGCTCATCGCGATTACGACTTAATATCCCTAGGAACGTTTAACATTTGTAATGGCTTAAAAAATGTAAGATTTTTTTGAAAATGTTGAAGCTATTATCCGACGTTAATTTTATTTAATTAATTCATAAGCCTCGATTTCTTTTTACTGAAGCTCGCGCAGTTACTTTAAAAATATAAACAAGGCGTCTGCGTAACAACCTGACAACCAATGGCGGATTGCAATCAAGTTCACCTGTCAAACGTTTTGTTCGCATTGTTCGGCTGAGAGGACCGCCTTTAGAAGCTGGTTTTTACTCCAACTTTTACCGTGCTGCCTCAAGTCCAAGGAAATCGATAACTTCTCTGTTTAAGATTTAAAAAAAATTAAATTTCTAATATTTGCTTTGAACAATGGGAAGTAGAGGATCTAAAGCAGATGAAGCAGGTTATTAATCGCTTAAAACGTGACAACTTAAATTTTACTTAAATTATGGTTGGCATTATATGTTGCACTTGGTTCTTGCAAAGATTTTTTAAATTTTGTAACTTTGAATTAATGAAAATGCAAAATATCTAGCGTATTTGCCAGAAGCTTCCCCAATGTTTGTTTGAAGCTTTGATTTATTTTCATAGCCATTTCTTATATTTTTGAGATCATGTTCGAAACTGTCAGTGGATAGCATGAGTCAAGTAACTAATGATTTATTTAACAGAACAACAACAATAGCAAAAAAAAAAAATAAACAGAAATATCATCAAAATTCTTGCAAGGAAAAAATGTTGTAATTTTTAGTCCTTATTATATCAAAGATCATGTCATGTTTAGGTGGTGTTTTTAAAAATGGAAATTGAAAGTTTAAGATTAAATTTAACTTGAATTTAACTAAGATTAAAATTGAGTTATTTGTGTTTGTAAAATCGTGTTATTTCTATTTAAATTTATTAATAATTTATTATTAACCTATAATTTATTAATTAACTTGTTTCCTTAGAAATATCTTTCAATTAGTGGTTCCCTAATTGGCATCAAAATCTATCAACTTGGTTCAAAGCTGTGCATTTTTAAATGGCATTTTATTGCATTAGTTCAGTGTAAATATTTTGATTGCAAGTAGGGGTTTGTTATCATTGGCATCATTAAAATGATGTAAAATACATGCTTTAAATGCATGCTTAGGAAAGCCAATATTTCACTCAAAAGTTAAAATAATGACTCAAGAATGTAATTTGCAGTCATTAATTGTTTACTTATCCAGGAAAACCAATTGAATATGATCCAAATTTTAATGGACCTACAAAAAACAGGTAAACTTTATTGCAGTGGAATTTAATGAAGCATTATTTTTAGTGCATATATCTGTAAATGCAGCATGATTTCTAACAAATACGTTTTGACTACATTTGATAGTTTATAGATTATTTTTAAAGAAAATTACATTTTCTGAATTTTAACTATCTTCAATTAATGCAGCAAAATTAAAAACAAAATCTGACTGACATTCAAATGGCTCACATTCACGTTTAAACTTGCACATTTAAAAACCTCCGAGTCCTCTCACTTCTTTTGTTTGCATGTTGCCTAGCAACTCGACAACCCGGATGTTTGAATCTGATGACATTTTTTCCGACCAAATAGAGGATGATGTTTTTGCTTTGTATCTGGTGATGATGATGTTGATGGTGTTGTTGATACTCTATGTGTACAGTTACAAAGACTAACCATAGAAATGTTTATCAAATTATCACAATTGTTATCGTCACCATAAAAAATGACCCTCATGACCACCAATATCAACATTACAACACTATCGCCATCGTCATCATTGAGAACGACAACAACAACAATAACGTGACCCAAACAACAGAACATCAACAAGCACTTGAAATCATGACTGAACGATAAATTTATGTAGCAGCTTACACCAGTTTCGAATGTGATGTGTGTGTATCATCGATCCCACGCACACATTAATACAATGACTGAATCGCTCATATCCTGACTTGTATCTAGTATCTGAGACCTTGTCGTTATTGGTCTGCTATATCACGACTAAAAATTCCACTCGTCTGCTTCTAAGCAGTGGGTTTGGTATAGATTCAACAAATCAATATATCAGGTTGCTCTTAATGCATAATTTCATTTTGTGGAATAACACAAATAATTACATAAATGAGTATATAAATAATTATATAAATTATTACACAAATAATATAATTTTGATGGTTGTAATGTGCAATTAACTTGAATAAAGACATTGTAGTTGCAAATGCAATGATGACATTTATTAAGGTAAGCATTAATAATAATCATTGATGAATAATTCTTACTTTGTGATAAAAATAACATTTTGTTAAAGGTAAATGATAATATTTACTAATTATTATTTATTTGTTATTACTTAAAATAATTTTCTCAAGACCCCAGCAGTTCACACAACCTGTATTGAATCACTCCTGTACTTCCTTATATTTTGATTAGGAATTGATCCTATGCAACGTAATTAAAATAGTTGTAATAATTGGAACAAGCATTTTGTTAAACATTGGATTCACATCGGTACGATTTTCGCTGGTACCATATTATTTGTTTCCAAGGTTGGCGTCTGCCATGAACTTAAAGGAAGACTGTCACTGCCATACAAGGAATTCATAACTATTCACTTCGAAAACCATCATCATGATCATCTTAGCAACTAATGATGCACATCATTGATTCATTCAACAAGTTGTAAGCTGCGTTGTACGTCAGTTGGCTTTCAATTTTATTACGCAGGGGTTGCACCGATGTTCTCTGCTGTATTTTACTCTTCTTCTTCTTCCTGGCCTTTGTGGCGGTCGGAATTTACGGTACAGATTTTGCTGAATTTTAAAAAGAATTTGATACCAATTTGACTAATTAATGAAAATAAATGTTCTATGCAAAAATTTAATGTAATAATACATTTTTTGTAATAATTTTCTCATAAATATTTAATCATCACATCACCTCACCATATCACCATATCCAACCATTACTATTATTAGCCTTCTGCTCTTTTTTTCCAGCTTTTGCCATGGGAGATCCTCGGTTGCTGATTTACCCGATGGACAGTGACAATCATCTTTGTGGCTCTGGAGAAAACTGGTTAGGATTTAATATTTTTATGAATTAAAGTTGAATATTATCACGACACTGCAAGGATGTAATAATAACTGGACAAATATTTACCGGCATGAGGGAAATTTCTGGCCCCTAGGCACAGTGGCCATGAAGCCCGACGTTATAAACAAATAAAGGTCATGATTGTAATATTTTAATATTTTAAAACCCAGTGGACCCCAAAAAATTGGCAGGCCCCTGGGCACTTGCCACCCCTGACCCCTCTTGACCGCCCTGGCATAAGATGAATGTAATCAGTAATCAGTTGAAAATAAGCATTCCAGTTGTGTTGTGTTTTCTTTAATTCCTGGTGAAATTGGTCATAATCAATTTATGTCGAAACTGCTCATTATT
The DNA here is from genome assembly GCA_011800805.1 of Hirudo medicinalis. NCBI lineage: Eukaryota > Metazoa > Annelida > Clitellata > Hirudinida > Hirudinidae > Hirudo > Hirudo medicinalis. The sequence goes on along the minus strand of MPNW01000192.1, from coordinate 73,490 downwards.
GTGATTAATTTACTTTGTTAATGATTATAAACAATCATTGAAATAGCTGGCATTAATTGATGTTTTTAAGTCATGACTCATACATTGTTTAATTAATTATGTTTTTAAGTCACGACTCACATGTGATTGTTCACGAGTCTCACTTAATTTTAAACTTCAGTTTTACATCAGTAACAATGACAACTTGAACAATCATTCATGACAATTCATCATTCATGCATGCAATAAATGAAAGAATAAGAATTAGGCGTGCAGGTTGGCCGAATGGGTTGCGTTCCTGCATGCGGTCGTAATAGCAACAGTCGTAATGTGTCGTGTTCGCAACCCAGCCTGCGCCGCCAGGGAGCGCCCTCGGGTAGGGGCGCTATATAAATGGTAGATCGATTAAAGTGCCTTCACATCCCATTCGGATACAAAAGGCACTCAAAATATCGGCTAAATACAAATAAACTGGTAAATAGGCTCTGAATCAAGAGCACTGGGATGTTCTTTAATTTTCAATATTTTAATATTCCATACATGGATATTCTTTTTTTATGGGATTTTTAAAACTTAAATAATATATGAATTAATTCAGTTAAAATTCTCTTCAGTTTGTGACATCATTTGAATGGATTCTTCTGAATTTATTGAAATGAGGTGTGAATGGTAATGACCGGTAATGCCGTTTCAGGAAATGCATCTCATAAATGAGAAAGTGACTCGATTTAAATTTCTAACGATTTTTTCAAATTCTTTTCTAAATGTTACTTTTATTAATAAACATTTTTAAAGAAATATTTTTCAAGTAATTTTCTCTCTAAAGTTATTTTAAAATGAAATGAACTCTTTTTATTACCTCAAGGAACAAGCCAAACTTGCTCATTTTTGATCTGACAAAATGTCTCTCTGTAACTGGTGTGAATGTCCTTAAGATGTGTCAGGGATCCACACAAGTAAATGTTTACTTAAAACATGTGCCTCTCATGTGCAGCTTGAGACATTCTGATTAATTATGATAATAACGAATTATCTAGCTATTTCGTACGGATTAGTCGACCAACCAAATCTGTAATTAATAACTAATAATAACTAATAATCGATAACTAATTAAGTAACTAATAATTCGTAATTAATTAAGCAAGTGATAATCAGCATTCGATGTCAAGGTGTGCGTCGAATCTTGCCCTCAAGAATTCTGGAGTTACATCTCCAGTGACATCAACAAAGCAATTTGCAAGAACGAAGTTCAGAAAGCCACGATTAAAGACAGAAATATGTTGGTCGGTTGTTAAAATGATTAACAGTGGGGCACATTGGTTTTTAATTGGATATAATTATTTATTATTAATGTCGCTTGCCATTCTTATCGGGAGTGCCGATAAGCGGACGAAGGATGATTATTCTTCTCGGCAAATGCGTTTTAAACTTAATTGAACTTAGTCTGACGATTGCTTACATAAAAATAATTTTTCTAGACAGAAAAAGTCAATAATGGCCAGTGTGCACCTTTCTACATGCCAACGTCACCAAGTAGGAAACATTAATTTATTTTTCTCCATTTATCCATTATTCACATTTATAAAGCTTTGTTTAATTACACACTTGTTTAGGATTAATACGTTCGAATTACGATATCTTTGGTCAGTTAAAGTAAAATCTTTACCAAAATAGTCATCATCAAAGCATCTAATGTTACTTAACTAACTGTATAATATTTACTTAATAATAATATTTAATAATTATAATTGTGAAGTAAATAATGGTCGTTATTGAAAACAAGCAATTCTCCAACCAATTTAATGTTTACATAATTCATTCATCCCACATAATTAATTAATTACCATAATTATGACGTTTAAATCGCAAAACAACACGACAGCAACGATTCTTGTTGTTTCCAGTCGTGTATCGATGTCTCCCGAAGATTCCTGGATTTGACAACAACGTCGTGCAGGATGAAAACAAGACCATCTTCATGATTTCAGGAAATCAGACGCTGAGGGCTTCCACTTTCAACGAAAGTGTCGGGTAAATTAAACTTGTTCATTTCTTTCTCGATGTTAAAATTTATTATTTCAAATAAGGTTTTAAGTGCTGGGAATTAATGAATTATTGAGTGAATTTATGATTTGTTTGCAAAAAAAAAAAGTGAATTTAATGAATGTAAAATTAATTTAAGGTTTTTAAATGTTATTTTTCAATTTATGAGGTAACAATGTTATTTTACTTAATTCATTTCACTTATTCAATTAATTCAATTCACTTGATTTTAAAAAGTTTTAAATTATTATTTATTATGACACTCATTATAACTTATGCTAAAATGTTTTCATAGCTTATTTAATATCTAATTACCTTCCAAATACATTATTAATGAGATTAAGGATGTTTAATATTCATGATATGCAGGGTCATGAAGTCCCTCATCGAACTGCAGGGGTACGGGACAAAGATCCTGGCTGATGTCACTGCTACCTGGTGGATCATTCTCCTGTTGGTGTCTTGTTTTGCTTGTTGTTGTTATTTTAAAAGAAGAAATATTAAGTTAATAATGATTCTAAACAATTTAATCAATGCTTTGGAGTGTTATTTTAATCTATATTTTCTTTACAAATAATTATTAAATTATTATAATTAACAATTCAATAAAGAGTTATTATGAATATTTATTGTAATTATTTATTTGCATATGTAAATATTCTCACCTTTAAAAAGAAAATAACTTGCATGCAAAATGCAGCTTCATACTGCTGGCAATGGTGCTCGCCTTTTTGTGGATTGTCCTGATGAGGTGGATAGCAGGGGTCATGGTTTGGATCTCCATTCTGCTCTTCATCGGCTTCTTCGTCTTCGGTCAGTTTCCACCGGCGACAGTCACCCATTCGTCTCGATGACGAATTATCAGTTAAACATTATCAATTGTTTCACGGCACAGTTGAAATTTCAGTAAACGATGTCACGATTATATGTTACGTCATGGGTGATTATTCATCTAATGAATCTAATTAAAATAATCAATTAAAACTTCATGAATATTCATAACTGCAGCCATATATTACTGCTTCCACAAGTACACCGAGCTGAAGAACGAGGATCCGAACAGGCCTTTCAGGTTCACGTCGGACTTCCAATACTACACCACGCTCAAGGAGACCTGGCTTGCCATTGGTAGTTTAAAATAAACTTGGAAGTCTTCTGTTAATAAATTATTTAATTAATTATTAATTTTACAGATTATTAATTGATGGTAATTTCATTCCTAATCAGGAAATTAATGTAAGTTGAATAATTGATCACCAGGGATAATTGCTTCCATCGTCCTCGCGATTGTCCTCATCATCCTGCTGTTTCTCATCAAGAGGATCAGAATTGCCATCGAACTCATCAAAGAAACCAGCAGGTGCTTCATTCACCTCTGTCTCGTTTGATGACCTCAGAATTACTTTATTGATTCATTACTCATTCGAGTTTTCAATTAAAGCATTCATTATCATCATTATTATTATTATTATTGTTATTATTATTATTATTATTATTATTATTATTATTGAATTTACTTATTTAAATCATTTAATTCGAAAAAATCCACGAAATTTTTATTGAACTCTTGAAATGAAAAATCGTGCAGAGCCATCAGCAGCATGATGTTCGTTCTCCTCTGGCCCCTGATTCCTTTCGTCCTTCAAGTGGTGGTGCTCGTCTTTTGGGGCTCCTCTGCCATTTGCCTTGCTGCGGTCTCGAGAACCGAGAGCTGCCTGGTGCCCTACAATGACTCCACGTGGGTGTCCGAGGTGCAGAGCACCAGATGTAAGATGAGGGGGCTGTTGCAGCAGATTCCTTGCGACGTGAGTCATCACAGCACTTTAATTGAGTTGTATTTTGAGGCGTTGAATTTTAAGTCAGTTATAATATCCATGATGGCAATAAATACTTAACTCGGTTGAAATATTTGTGATTTATGAATATTTATGATGGCAATAAATACTTTAGGATAATTGCCTTGTTAGCATGATAAGCAAATGAATCTCACAATCAAGTTATTACATCGAGTGATTTCCCTCAAAAGACTCAGAATCAGACAGCATCAGAGTTTTGCAAGAACTTGAAGGAGGGCATCAAGGATGAGTGAGTTTAAGAACATCTTGTTTTTAAGAATTGATTTTAATAGATTATAAGGAATATTGTGATGAAAGTTGTGATGATTATTATGACGAATATTATGATGATTATTGTGACGATTATTATGATGAATGTTACGATGAATATCATGATGATCATTATGAATAATATTATGAAGAATGTTATGATATCATTATGATGAATATTATGACGAATATTATGATGATTATGAATTAAAATTATATTTTTCTTTGCATCACTAATCTGTTCATCTTTTACACATTAAAGTCGATATACTCTGGCATTGCAAGCCTTCCAGCTGTTCATGTGGTTCTGGTTGATGAACTTTATCATTGCACTGGGGCAGGTCACATTGGCAGGATGCTTTGCCTCATATTACTGGGCATTCAACAAGCCCCACGACATTCCGACCTTTGCCGTGGCTGGGTCATTCTATAGGGCCGTGAGGTCGGCTGGTGGTTTAATATTTATTTCACAAATGTTTTATTTCTTAATGTTGGTTTACTTTTTCTTTATGAAATTTGTTTACTTTTTGTATTGTTGGATTATGAAGTATGTTGTTGGAAGGTAATTATGAAGTATATTTAATAATTTCACATTAATAATTCTTATTAAGCTTTTACAAAGTATAATTATAAATTTTATACAATTATTTTAATTAATCTTATTTCCATGAACACTTTAATATAAAATATTCTTTTGTCTTGCATTAACGAAAGAATGTCTCCAGGTACCACTTGGGTTCGATGGCTTTCGGGTCGCTCCTGATTGCCATCGTGAAGATCATCATCGTCCTCCTGGAGTACCTCGACCACAAGCTCAAGGGAAGCGTGAACATCGTCGCAAGAATCATTCTCAAGTAAGCCTTTCGATTAAATTTTTACTGAGTCATGAATATGTTATTAGTAAATTAATGAAGAATTAATAAGCTTAGTTATTCACAATGGCTTCATTAATAACAACTAATTTACTATAAAAATGAAATAAATCACAATAACATCAAATGATATTTTTAAAATGTAGCTTAATAAATGATGGACAGGTGTTGCATCTGCTTCTTTTGGTGCCTGGAAAAGTTCTTGAAGTTCTTGAATAAGAATGCATACATCATGGTATTTCATGCTTCGTCATCTTTCAGTGTTTTAATAATGGAAGCTTCAATTCACTGTTGTAGTAATTAATTATTATATTATAATACTGTTGTATTAATTTTTAATTAATTAATTCATTCATTCACTCACTCATTCATTAATTTTATATCCACTTCTTAAAGTTGTTCATCTTGTAATTACAATTAAATTGTTATTTTAATTAAGTTATAAATATCTTTTGAAAATCATATTTTTATATTTCATGTTTTTAGATCTTAACATGAAATATTTATTTGAGATGGCCATCCATGGCAAGAACTTCTGCTCTTCTGCTGCTAAAGCCTTCAGTTTGATTCTAAGGAATGCCTTGAGGTGATTGTTACATTTGTTTGTAAGGTAATTCCACATATCTAATGATGATGATGATTGTTATGGTGTGTTTGTTGTTGTTGTTGCTATCATTGTCATTATCATCATCAACATCTTTATTATTATTATTATTATTATTATTATTATTATTATTATTATTATTGTTGTTGTTATTGTTGTTATTGTTGTTATTGTTGTTGTTATTGTTGTTGTTATTGTTGTTGTTGTTGTTGTTGTTATTGTTATTATTGTTATTATTGTTATTATTGTTGTTATTATTATTATTATTATTGTTGTTGTTATTCTTATTATTATTATTATTATTATTATTATTATTATTATTATTATTATCAAACACTGTGAAACTGCATGATTATGTAAATCATCAGAGTCATTGTGGTTGACAAGGTGACAGATGTTCTCCTGTTTGTAAACAAACTCTTCATCGTGGGAGCTGTTGGTGAGTTGTGAAAGTTGTTTCTGTGCATTTAAACAGTAGATTTTAATTATTATCAATAAATATTGTTTTAAATGTCATCCTGTAATTCTAGTACAATGAACATCATGTTGCAAACCTGATTAAATATCCAAAATGAGTCAACATTTGCTCCAGTTGTTTATCAAATGATTGTTGTTGTTAATATTATTATTATTATTATTATTGTGGTTAGTATTATTATTCTTGTTGTTTTTGCCGTTATTATTATTATTATTATTAAAACACCTCTAACTATTTAAGTTAAGTTGTGAATAATAGTGATTCATCATTGTATGACTTTATCATCAATGAAATTGAGTGAAAGAATACAGGTGTTCTGAGCACCAGTTATAGCAGGTGTTACAACCATTATTTGTGCTCTCCAGGTGTGTTTGCCTTTTTCACCTTCTCGAGGAAAATACCGGGCTCGGAAAAGATGGTCCCTGATCAGTTGAACTATTACTTCATCCCAATCCTGGTGAGGATAACTGAGCCATTACCAAGGAGATATTAGGAAATGCTCGAAAATTATGAAAGCATAAAATGAAGCACAGTTTTGCCTGAAGTTATAATAAATTAATGTTAACATTTACTTTAAATAAGTTATTTTTTTACAACAACATCGTGCAGATTGTGATATGCGGGTCGTACATCGTGGCAGCTGTCTTCTTCAGCGTCTACGACATGGGTGTCGACACTCTTTTCCTCTGCTTCTGTTAGTATAATGAAACCAAACAATGATGACAACAACTTCAAAAACAACAACATTTATAATAGTAATTATTATTAGTAATTAACAAAGTAATAATTTGTTTAATGTAATTATTAATAATTTAATAAAAATGCTGAATAAATGTTGTAATAATATGATAAGCACTATTGTAACACTTTAAAAATAATGGCATTAATACTGGGTTGTTATTATTATTATTATTATTATTATTATTATTATTATTATTTACAATTAATATTATGACTTAATGCTATGGCAATTTATCATTATTGTTATTATTATTATTATTATTATTATTATTATTATTATTATTGATATTATTATTATTATTGTTATTATTATTATTACTATTATTATTACTATTATTATTATTATTATTGTTGTTATTTACAATTAATATTATGACTTAATGCTATGGCAATTTATCATTATTGTTATTGTTATTATTACTATTATTATCTCTCAATTAAAATTATGAGTTAATATCATGGCAATCACTCATCACACAAAATTAAACAGTGGAAGACCTCGAGAGGAACGACGGTTCCCCCGAAAAGCCTTACTACATGAGCAAGTCCCTCATGGGAATCCTCGGCAAGTCCAACAAGCAGCCGCCTGCCTACAACAAAGTCAACAACGTCTGACAACTTCAGAAGGTGCAAGCATTGTTTATGTACATACCAAAAAAACAAAGTTTGTATTTGTATATGTTTATCCAGAAGCCCTGCTCTTCACTTTTTATTACATCCTCGTATAATTTTAGGCGTTAATTTTGTGCTGGTTATGCATTTCAATAAGTTATAAACTAAACTCCTTTACTCGAAACATATCTCGATAAACATTTTTCTCATTGTGTCGTCTGCTCTTAATCGCGGTTTACATTTTGTTTATATTGTGATTGACATCGAGCCAAGTACAAATTGACAGTAATTATGCAGTGTGGTGCTGTCGTCGTCTAAGACAGTGTCTGGTGTCGTCTGTTGGTTTCATCAGTTAATTACAAAATTAAACTAATGACCGGCACATCTTTAAAATGCAGTTAATTATTGATATTCTCTTATTTCCAAGTTTAAATAATATTAAGGCATGTTTGTATGTATTCGTGTATATACATATTGTCATCAATGATGCGATTATTACGCAATGTTTGTATGTATTCGTATATATACATATTGTCATCAATGATGCGATTATTATGCAATGACATTAATAATAATATTAGTAATAACGATGGCACTATGACGGCTGTCCACTTTCTTTAAGACCATGTTTATCTTATGTTTCTTTAATAATAATAATAATAAAAATTCTTTAATAATAAATGCTAATATTATTTCGAGGTTTACTTAGACATTTGAAATACCAAATCATTTATTTATAATTATTTTTGTTTATTCCGTCATTTGTTGTTTTACATTGGACATGTATTGTCACGTCATGTCATGTCACATTGTCTGCTTCACAATGTCACAATACTCATTCTGTCACCTAAGGACTTGTTGGTAATACTCATATTGGCCACATCTTCCTCAGGTTGACAATGTTATTATTGTTATCATCACAATCATCGCGGACATCAACGTCGTCGTCACCACGATCATCATCATCCTCATCATCATAACCATTGCGATTACTTTTTATTGTTGTTATTATGGTTATTAGTGTAAGATGTGCGTTAGCATTATTACTTTGACAAATCTCATGCAATATTACATTATTTATTATTTCTTTGATATTTCTTTAAATAACACAGCTTTTTATTCGTCTATTTTATTATTTGGTCATCCTCATTATTCCCTCGTTGCCAGCACTTGACCATCCTCATTTGCATGTCGAATAACATCATCATTCAAACCATCAGAACCGAATTGATGACTGAGGATATTTCGCTTTGTATGTTTGTATTCGTTTGTATGTTGATGCTCATGCACTCATTTCGTGTTTCCAAGCATTTGTTCGATTCGTTTATTCTGCATATAAGTGGTTTTAGCAGTTCTTCAATGAAAATCTATCGTTTAAATTTATCATTTAAGTCATTTGCTGCACTTCTTGACAGTTTTATGAGACTTTCAACCATTTTCAAGGAAGGTGAGGATTCACAGACTTCCCTCAACCTGATTGGTTGAAGTGGTGCTGCCTGATTGGGTTCTGATTTGCCTGATTTGTTCTTTAAATTTCCATCCTTATCCCGGTCTGCCAAAGTGTCACAATTTTCATGAATTTACTTTGAATGTTATCATCATCATCATCATCATCATCAACATCATCATCATCATCATCATCATCATCGATGCGCTTAATTTCAACCAGCGAAAAGCATTTACTATTTCTATTTTGAAAAACGACAATACTCCTTTGCAAATTGCTTTAAAACCGTCAGCTGACGGATTGCATCAAAATTGGTTTCGCTGTAAATGAACGATTACCTTATTTTATGCTTAATCTGTTCGTTATTGTTGCAATCGATTTTATATTTTGCAGACGTTTTCTCGAGGTCACGTGTTTTAGGTAATCCATGCTGCACCTTCTGCGCTTTCATGAGCGGTTATTTTGTTGAAACATTAAATTAACAAAAAACAAAAAGAAAGATATTTATATTTATATTTGAATTAAAATATTTTAAGCGTAAATCTGCTAAAGCTGGCCGTGACTGTTCGACCTGAATGATGCGTCCCACTTCCTACTTGCATTTAGCGTTGACTATCCGATATTAACTTAAATCCGATATTAACTTAAATCCGATATTAACTTAAATCCGATATTAACTTAAATCCTATATTAACTTAAATCCGATATTAACTTAAATCCGATGTTAACTTAAATCCGATATTAACTTAAAGTTACTGATTTAACTATGAACGTTCTCAGAAATTGGCATTTGTAAGGTATTGGCCCGACCGATTGTTGCCAGTTCTCTGGTCGGCTGGTTGATGCATGCACAAGTAATTGGTAGCATTGGTTCGATTTGAGGCAGTTACTCTTGTTCTTTTTCAAGGAAACTGAAAATCGACCAGGAACCCCGTTACCTAGAATCTTAGGGCTTATAATTAACTATTAACTAGTAACCATAAACTCTGAGCTTATATTAGAACTAATAATTAATTTTTCCATCAAATGGTTTGTCAAGATGAACGTGCTCTCGTTCAGAACCCGTCAGATGTCGACTGTCTCTAAGGTGTTGGCTGCTTGAACCTAGTACCTGAAGTGTGTCAACTCTCCACAAAGTATTACTGTCAGAATTCAATTAACAGTAATTTCTTGCATGATTTGGATTAATGATAATAATAATAAGAAGAAAAAACAAAGTAGCTAAAAAAAAAAACCAATAAACGGAATAAAATTTACCATAGGTTGTGGAGAAATGAAGTCTCTAAAGACTGCAGTAAGAGTAAAAGTTAGTAGTGAAAATATTGTTAACAACAGGACTCTTGGTGACAGCAAGTAAAATGTGGAAGTAATCTCTGCCTGAGCTTGATAACAAATAATATTTTATTCAAGCAACCTTGCAAAGTCACTAATGACAATATTCACATCAATAATAAAATTTTCAGTATTAAAAGTCATTGCCAGGATATGATAGAAGTTATGCGATGAGAAAAAATCCAGATGAAACAGAAAATTTAAAATTAATAACATTTAAATGCATAATGAACAATTCATAGATATGGTCATCGTGTTAAAAAAAAGTTTTAAAGCTGCGATGGTCTCATGAAGAAAGAACAGTAGCGAATGGAAACAGTCAAACGATTAGGATCCAATCAGCATCCTTGAATACAAAAGAATCGAACCAGATGATTCAGGACAGAAGTGATCCTAACTGACAAAGAACTCTGTTCTATTGTTGTGGTTGTTAGGCGAGAATAATCAACTTTAAGCA